>RJWT010040860.1:0-12354 GCA_004365215.1 Cuniculus paca
GCAGCTCATGCTCTGTGAATCACAGGACAGTTTTTAATTCTCAGTATTTTGGAGTCGCAGATCATGAAATGACCACGTCTTTCTTGAAGTAGCCTCTTTATTTCTGCAAAGCAGAGGCCTGGATTCTATGAGTCTGTGAAGGAGGAACCCCAAATCGGCAAGTAGAATGCAAACTCATGCTTTGGTCCTGCTTTGTTGACACAGAGCCTCACTGCAGTCCCCATGTCTACAGATTCCCTTTCTCACCCTGTCTGCAGCAGAAACTGCTGGGCCCTCCAGGGAAGGCACCGCACCCAGCGGAGATGTGGAGGAGGGTGGTGGGAGACATGCTTCTTAATTTTCTGAACCTTCCTAATGCTTTGCCTTGCCCCCGTGCACTCTTGTCTTCTAGAAATTCTAGGGCTGCTAGTCTGAATCTTCTAGTGCCTAAGTTGAGTTGATTCTCAACTTCTCTCCCCTGTAGTTAGGGTTTGGCTTTCTCAGTTCTGTGAAGTTACTTTCCATATGTGCCTGTTTTCCAGCTTTTGTCACCATTTTCTCTCCTTCCGTTTTCTCTAACCATGTGAGCATCTGTATTCAAAAACAACAAACTTTGCTGTAGTTTTGGGAGGGAGCAAAGCTGGATGTGTACCCCTACCCCTAGCTGTCTTTCAGCAACACTGGAGATTGAACCTAGGGCCTCCATACGGACTTCCTACTGAGCTACATCACCAACCCTTTTGCGTTATCTTGAAGCAGCATCTCACAAAGTTGCTAATTTCCACAGGCCAGGCTTGAACTTGCAATCCTCCTGCCTCTGCCTCCCAGGGTGCTGTTTCTTTAAGGCTCCACTTTCCCCTAAGAGTCCTATTAACTTTTCTTTGGGGTTCTTTTTAATTTCAACCTTTTAGAACTTTTTGGTTTCCTTGTTAACTTCTGCATTTTAATCTCAGCTGTTTCTCTCCCTAAGCTTCTGATTTACATTGGCCTTTTACATTCTTTAAGAGATTCCTAATGGTTTTCTGTTATTATCTTTTGAATCTTGTTATAGATCATTTCCAGAGATGAACTCTTTCTTTGAGTCAAATGTTTCTGTTTCTTAATGCTGCGGTATTTTTTTGTAAGTCTCATTTTTTTTTTTTCTCTAGGCCTGTCATTTGTCAACAGACAGGCAGTGTGAGTTACCCTCATTGCCTACTTGTATTACAGCTGAAATTCCTGGCCAGATCTTGTTATGGTTAGTTCTAAAACTCCTCCCAAAGTCTACTGTGTTCAAAGGTAGTGCTTTTGGAAGGTGATTTGATCATGGGGGCACAGTACTCATCAGTAGACTAACCCATTCATGAGTTCATACCTGAATGTGCTGTTAAGAAGTAGGGCCTGGTTGGAAGACATGACTCACTAGAGGTATAACCTAGAAAAGTGAATTCTTCTCTGTAGCTGCACCCTTCTCTCTCTGCTTCCTGGCTGCTATTAGTTGAGAAATTTTCTTCCACTATGTGCCTGTACCATGCCTTTTCTACTTTGTAGTGGATGAACTAAACCCACTGAAACCATGAGCCAAATAAACTTTTCCTTCTTTAAATTGCAGACATCAGTTATTTTATCCCAGTGACAGAAAAGTGACTGGTACAGATGTCAAGCTGGAGGGAAGGTTGACATGAGCAGTTCTAATCTGTTCTACCAACTTGCATTAACCCTACAGCCTACTGCCTGTCTCTCTAGTATTCAAATGGGTTTAGTACTTGAAAAATAAGAGATTGTACTGCTACAATCCATTCTCTCTCTGTCTATGCCCTTCTATGAATTATACCTGTAAGATTTTAAAACTGTCTTCACTTGGCTTCTTATCTTTAGAGCTCTTTCTCCTTCTCCCTCATATCCATTTATCATTTCACAAATGTAGTTGTTTGCAAAAGTTTTTCTTTGTAAGATGGATATGGAAGGATGAGGTGAGGAAGGGGCCAGGGCCCACAGGTGTCTTCTTAATTCACAGATTAACAACATATAGTAAGGGTGGAACAGATGCCTGTCTTTTCAAACTGGGCCATGGAAAACAACTTCTTTTTTTAAGATCCTCACTATGAGACTTGAGTAGATATTTTTCATCTGGTTACACTTCCTTATAATTTGAATCAATTTTTTTTCAGGTTCTGGCATGAATTTTATTGCCCATGCCTAGGTTGGGATCAGAAATTTGAGTCTGGGTTCAAATTTTGGCTTCACGAAAGTCTTGCTCTATGGTCTTGCTCTAGGCACTCATCCTCCACCCACAAGATGATGACATACTATGATGGTTAAGCTTCACTGTCAACTTGATTGGCTTGGGAGATACCCCAGAGATTCTGATAGCTCACTTCTGGATGTGCCTGGTGGTGATAGAGCTGTGGCCTTGTGGTCTATATCTGATCCCTGGCCACTTCCCCTCTGATGCTCTTCCACTGTTCTGCTTCTTGGCCACCATGAGTTGAATAGCTTTGCTCCACCACGCCTTTCCACCATGACGGTCCTGCCTCAGAGCCAGCCGATCATGAACTCAGACCTCTGAAATCATAAGCAAAAATAAACCTCCCCTCCTTCAAGTGAGTATGTAGGTATTTTGTGGGGTAGTTTGTCCCAGTGTTAGGAAGTTGACCAACAAATATTCTTCCCAAGGAATGTAAACAGACAACCCTATCCAAGCCACAATAGGAAGTTTCTCCTCCAGCATTTCTTTTTATCAGGAAACAAAAACAGAAAGCCTTACCCAGGAGCATCTCAGTCTCCTTCTCTTCGCTTTCCATTGGCCATGATTAAGTCATGATTGAAGGGTGTCTGCAGCAGCTGGGATCCGGCATGCTCAGCTCTCGTGTGCACCGGTGCTGGTACAGGAGGGTGTTTGGAGACAGGAAGAAAGGCACAGTGGTGGCTGTCACGTAAGCACCTGACAGACCTTGCTGCCAACCTATAAAAATCAAAATCTTCTTCATATGAGAAATACCTGTATCATTTCCATAGCTGGTCTAGCCCTGCTTTCCAGACTGTGATCAATATGGACACTGTCAATCATAGAATAAATCAATTCTGTTTCTGGTTTTGTGTAACCATCCTGGGACAAACTTACGTGCCCTCACTGGTAAGCCTTATTTCTCATGGTGTATATTTTCTAACCTTATTTCACTTCCAGCTTCGTGTGATCTTCCCCGCCCTTAATTTTCCAGAAATTCCCCTCACATAATCCTATTTATTTCATTTTGACCTATTATATATATATTTTTGCAAGGGTAGTACATCTTAAATCCTTTTGGAACAAGGTCAATTGTAAACACAATTAATTGACTACCGATGTTTTTATAACCTGGTATTAAATTATACTTGAGAATTGGGACTATGTCTTGCTGATCTTTATGTATCCTGTTTCCTTGTCTGTAGTAGCACCCAATAAATGTTTGTGGAATTGAATTGACTCATCCCCAGGGTTGTTTGACTCCAGCAGTCCTCTAAATGTGGCCTCCCTTATATTTCTAAGGGATCTTAGGATTACAAGTTGATCTCGTATGCACAGACAGATAACTGGAAACCAGTCATCCCTCTCCATGTGGCTCAAAGTGTGCATTCCTGGGCTAGCCTGAGATTATTCTATCAAACAAATGCTTACAAGTATTGATCTGATTTGACTAAATAGCAGCTCAGCCAAGCCAGCACACAGCTGCCAGAGTCACACTGGGCCACAACAGCTGGAGACAGATGCAGGAAACTAGAAATTATTCAGTTGCTGCCCCTCCAAACCATGTTTGACATGCTATTTATCTTCTCCCTCTGAAGCACTCTCTTTCCAAAGAAATGGGGGTGGGCGATAGCTTGGGGGTTGTTTACCTTCTACTGAACAAACAAGTCTGAATTAGGAATTAGAATCAGCGAGTCTAAAATGATGAACATGCTTACCCTGGCATTACTTCGAAAATGGGAAAAATAAATTAGATTACTACTTGGAAGGACTCCTTGGTTTGAAGAACAGCAGCGGCTTAATTGCAGGTCTCAAGCAGCACAGCCTCCATGTTTCCTCAACACAAGCTGGGACTTTGCAGAAAGTGAGTCCCACTGAGGCTGCTGCGATGTGTGGCAAGTCAGGGGAGACACGGAGCAGCACAGGACCTGCAAAGTGCACTCCGATGACGGGCTGATGCCACATTCTCATGGGCCCAGGGGTTATTTCCTGGCACCTTGTGGAACACATTTACTGTCTTGGAGAACTGCAGGGCAGATCTTTTTGTTCCATGGGACACGTTAGGAGCAGCGTAGTGAGAGAACTTGTGAAGTGAGAGGAGGGATTTTCATGTTTTAGGCAGTGTAAACAGGAATCTTTATGCCATCAGCAGCCGTCCTTGATGTGGTGTATCCTTGTGGAGTAACACGTAACAGCATAATGTAGTTTGCTTGAAATTCTAATTAAAATGAGGTACTTGTCTCCAGCCTCAGCCAAATGAAATTATGAAACAAGACTTATATGCTGCAAGGACTCATTTCAGCAGTGCAACTTGCCTGTGAAATCAAAGTCCCTAAGCAAATTAAGTCAGTTTTCAAAATTATAGGACTTGGGGTAACTGTGGGTCCCTGCATACACTAAAAGCATATGTGTGGGGGAGGAAGTGTACATGCATGATTTTTTTGGGGCGTGCGGAGTGGAAAGCTAAACCTTTAAATAACATTCACACAGCAGTAACAGAACATGTGCTAATATTGATGCATGATAAAATACACTAGGAACGTCTCCCAGTTACATGGCAGAGGTCTTTTAGGTAAAACCACCTTCTAGCTAGGTCCATTGTTACTGCAGAAAGGACTGCTCTGTCTGAAGGCCAAGGTCCACCAGTTGCATGTTGCTTTGTCATGCTGACAAACTCTGACATATTAATAAGGAATAGCATGCCATGTCCAGATATTCTCTGTGACCTTGGTGTCTGTTAACACCAAATTATGGAAGAAATCACAAGAAAGAAAGAGTCTGAGAATCCAAGGTTCACTCATACCAGGACGAACTTGTTATAGGCCTACAGTGTAGCTTACAAAAAATAATTCAAACAGATATTACAACTATGCCCTTATTTATATTCATAATACTCTCTAAATGCCAAACACTGAGTATAGCCACTCCTCAAAAAATCCTTTGACATCCCATTACTATTCCCACCCAACATATGCAGAAGGGTTAAGTACCCCAGACAAGAGCATCCAAGCAATGAACAGCAGATCCAGGATTTGAATTCTGAAAGCCCATTTCAGACGGTTGGCTCTCAAACACCAGCACCAGTAGCCAACATGTATGTCGCACTTATTCTGAGTGAGGCACCAAGTGCTTTTTGTTTGGACGCTCACTGAATCCTCACACTGGCTTTGCTAGGTGGATACTGCAGTCAAGCTCATTTTTATTGGTGAGATGAATGAAGCGCTCAGAGGTCACATGGCATCCCCAGGGTCACGGGATGCTAAATAGCAAGGTGCAGTGGGGGCCCGAGACTGCATTTGGCCATTGTCCTCTCCTCTCCTCTCCTCTCCTCTCCTCTCCACACCATGCCATCCTGACTGGTTTAGCAGGGCTCCTAATGCCTCTGCCATAGGCCTGCTTGAGCAACATCTTGCTGATTTTGAATTTCCACATTGTTTCTTTATCTTTCCTATAAAGCTGTGAAAGGCTTTAAATGAAGGAGCCTCCTGTAAGTATGCCGGTATGCTTACCTCTGCTTTTCTTGGGTGGGTGGCAGCTGGCACCTGAGAGAAAGAATTAAACAGGTGAAGTAGGCTTAGGGCAATGGAAATCTTACCAGACATAAAGGTTTGGAAACTACCCCTCATTTGCAAACCCCAGAAAGTTTCCTGGCAAAAAATGAGTAGTTTTGCCTGAACTATTGCTTAGGCTGATAAGACAAATATTTCTGAATAAGTCGGATGATCAGGTGTGTGGGCAATTTTGCTGTAATAGCTAAAAGCTAGGGAATTCAATGAGACAAATTAAAAACTAAAAGTGACCTAGAAGGACCCTCAGGATCGAAAGGTCAACTGGTGCCAGGAACAATGAGAAGGAGTCAGCTGCTTGTATAAACCCGGCCCCAGCGGTCGTGGAGTGGGACAGAGAAAGACAGAGGCCCAGGTGATGCGTTAGACTGAGCATCTACATCCCTGCATGTTTGGGAAATGTCAGTTCATTTTAGTATTTGCCTAGAAAAATACAGCCAATAAAGTACAACTCCTGTGTGAACCTCTGCAGACTACGCAGACGTGAACAAGAAATTCCATCGCTGTTGTTTACTTTTGAGAGTAAACTGCAGATGTAGACCAAAGGTTGAAGAAGTAAATATAAATTAGTGGTTTTTTGTGGTTTTAGTAAAGAAACAAAAACACTGGCAAAACTCAAACTCAATGAGCAGCTTCTATATAAATATATAGAAGTATGACTCCGACAAATATATATTAAATATATATTCATCTGAAATTTTTCATATATTCATCATATATTTCGTATATTCATTCATATATTTTGTATATTCATATATTCATCTGAAGTTGTGGAATTCAGGTCATGCCTGCACTCATTAACTATGGGCTCATCAGGCACCTACTATGTGCTGTGTGCTTTTAAAATGTTATCATGTTTGTCATCCTCCAACCCCCCAAGGGCCAATAACATAAGTCTTACTTTATGGGCAAAGCAACTGAAGCTCCATGAGGGTGACTGACTTTGCCAGGGAGGGAAGTGTCAGGCCTAACAGGGTCAGAAACTCAAGTCTACTGGATTCCCAAGTGCTGAGCCTGTGGTCTCTCTGGGAGAGCTTGGTGGGATAGGTGCCCTGCCCATGAGCCTGCAAAGCTGGGGCTACAGCAGTGTCACCACAGGGCCTGTGGCAGGCAAGCCACATCATAAAAGCAGTGCTATCCTAAATATGCATCCTAAGGATATGTTTGCACACGGACTCTGAAATGTTCAGAATTGTTTGAAATACATAAAAGATGAAAAATTACCTAAGATCATAGCAATAGAATAATATGTAAGCAAACTATGAGTCATCTTTAACATGGAATATTGGACAGCCGTGAAAGAGAATGAGATAGTGATACATGTACGGGTGGGAGAAGACACCTTTAAATCACACTTATGGTCAAAGGGATCTGCAGGACAGAATGTATGGTATGAGCTCAGCTACCCATTTTAAAAGATATATGTGTACATGAATGTCGGAAAACCACAGGAAGACATTTGCATTCCTGGAATGGACACAACATTCTAGAAAGACTGGATGTGGAGAAAGGGACAGGAGAATAAAGGACAACATTCAAATTTTTTCTATAAGTTTATATAAATGTTTGAATCTTTCATAGTGAGAAAGGACTCATTACTTATGTAATTGTAAAAGAAAAGAACATTTTAGCAGCTACAGCTATAGGGCAAAAGTGTTTTGGTAAACATCCAAAATACAATCATGCACAAGCTAATTTTCTTTTAAAAATTTGTTAAATTCCTTTGATTCCCACCCCCCCCCAACCTTTAGCAAATTTCTTTAAGTAACACATTTTACAAAATGGGTAGTTCATAATTATTTCAGGCGGGGACCTTTCTTCTATTCTGTGATGAGTTGTAAGGAAAGAACATCACCAAATAGTAACAAAACTAAGGAACTTGAGGTAAGTAGAATGCACATGCCGTTTGGTAAAATCACCTTGACTATACTAGTGAGGGAGGGACAAGCGGAAGGGTCAAACAACACATACTTGAGACTCCAACAGGAGAGTACTGAAAATTCACCAGATTCTATTAAAATATTCATCCACTTTTCAAGAAACCTCCATTTAAGAGGAGAAAGCAGGTAGAGTAGCTCTTCCCAGGGGAAATACCATGCCCTAAACACACCTCCCTGGGCCATTACAGAACTCATCTGCATGGGGACTTAGACAGGAGGAAAGTTTAGCTGTGGTTTTGCCTTCAGACCAGGGAAGATGAGCCCTGCGGCAAGTCTGCCCCACCCCAGTGAGCCTTGAAGGCTGCTGGTAGAGGTGTAAACTGTGTAAGAGTGGAAGGTTGTGGGACACAAATAAAGTTGGACCATTTTGCATTCACCAAAAACGAGGAACTCCGACTTTTTCTAGGCATATAAACCGCTCATATAGGACCTGTTACAGTGTTACCCAAGTGACAATCCAATCGACTAAAAGCTGAAATTATCAGGCAGCCTAGGCCACTGTCTCATTATTTTGATAGTGCAAAAATGGCCTTTAATAACACATTGTCATTGTCGTATTTGACTCAGAGACATCCGATGATGATGGCTATTAGTTTGCATTCTTGAAAATATGTCTAGATATCTGACAAGTTTTACATACAAATTAGAGTAATAACAAGAATTCAGGCTGGTGGCACGTCCTGTGATTGTCCAGGGCCATAGTATGATCCATGGCGACATTTTCCTCCTGTTAGTTCCTACAGGAACAGAGAAAAATATCTGCAATAATAGTTCCTTTTGCTTTGAAAATGTGAAATCTTTACCCAGAGTGGGCCATGTCAGATATCCTTCCACAACCCATGAAGAAGCCGGTGAGGTTTTACCTCAGGGATTAAAGACTTACATATGAAAATAGCTCACTCAACAATTCTAACACATCATGCTTATTACTCCCTAAATTTGGCTTTTGTTTGGTTTGCTAATTATATTTCCTTCTAATCTGCAATTATCAATTTGCCCATCCTGTTTTACTTTATCCTATTATCCATGTAAGTATCATCTATGTAAGATTATTATCTCATGGAACGCCACCATCAGCAATATTTCCACATTGCATGCCAGAGGGCGAATGTTTGAGTGAAAATAAAGGGAGAGAGAGGACAAAGAAAACCAAATGGGCCATGGTTACAGGGGTTATAACTTCTTAAGTGATGATGACTGCATAGACGCGACCTCACTTTCCTCCTGCCAATGCAGGGGAGGTGGCTGCAGATGGCCTAAAGAAGTGAGCACCAGGAAGACGTCTGGCGGAGCCCAGGGCGTGCTGGGACCAAGCACCAGCAGAAGCCAGAGCACGAGGCAGGACGTCATCGACCTCCCTTTAAAGGTTGCTGCCCACTACCAGAGAGACAAGTGCCCTGTCTTTCTTATCTATTTTGTGCAGTGCTCAACAGCGTGCCATGCACCTGAGGTTCTAAAAACTGTATCCGATGATGGCAAACACAGATTAAGATGACGTGCTGAGAAGCCAAGCCTATTAACTCACCTTGAGGTCCCTGCCCTGGCAGAGAAGCTGGGCAGAACAAATGGGCCGGTAATGCTCCAAGCTAAAAATCCCCAGCGGGAGGCCCGGCCACCAGCACGTGCAGAGGAATTAGCTGCACACTGCCTTTAACGTTCATCGGAACCGAACGCCGCTAATTTACAGCACTTCGGGGCCCCTTAGAGTCTTTCCAATTATGCCAGTGGGGAGATAGTGGCCTGCAGCCCCCTGGTGAGACTGAGGAAGCAGAACTTGGCAACAGAGTCCTGGAGTTCCCAAGCGCAAGTCCACCAGCCAGGGTTTAGTTGCACTGCAGCTGTGATTCAGCGATTCTGCATATGTCAGAAGCTCCTGAGTGGACAAAACCCATGTCCAGGGCCCCCACCTCGCTCAGGGTTTCCTCTGCCTGTGTCCTGGGATCACATCGGGAAGGACAGAGGGGCATTCACTTAGCAACTCTGGAGCAGAGTCTGAGTAGCTCGCATTTGTAGTTAAAAAGCGATAAATCTTAAGGCAGGTAATGAATTCCATTTTGAGTAATTTCATTATGGACATCCATTCAAAGAGTCGATGTAGCACAGGCAGAGTAACCGGAAAACCTGGTAGAAAGTGCTGGCTTTTTTCCCTCTGCCAAATTAACAGCGAAGGCCTTTTAAAGGATATTCATTTAGATTTGCTTATTATCAGAAATATTACACAAACCGGAACTGGAGGCTGACTGCTCTCGCACTGTTGAGATGACTCTCCCTGTTTGGGGTGGCTGGCTGGCGCGTTCCACCACGAAAGGAGCCCTGAGCTGCCTTGGGCCCAGGGTCCAGCACCCTGTTCTCCACTGGAGCCTGGGAGGAGGAACCGCAGTGGGAGGAAGGCCTGGGAAGGTGCAGGAGGCAGGTGGCTTTTCTCTGAGACCCCTTTTTACAAGTCCTCCAGGGCCAAATCAGCTCTCTTATGCAGAGCCTGTTTTATTTACTCCGCCTTCCATCTAGTTAGTGAATGGTTCTTCCTAGGGTCCTAATCAGTTAGGCTATCAAACTTAAAACCTCCAGTTGCTCCCCGTTACTATTGAAAAAGGTTTAAAATTTTCACCCTGGAATTCAACAGGCTTCCCAAGCTTAAATGACTGCATCCACCAGCAGGGTTTAGTTGCACTGCAGCTGTGATTCAGTGATTCTGCATGTGTCAGAAGCTCCCGAGTGGACAAAATCGGGGTAGCAAAGCTTGGGAACACCGATTCACAACTGCGGCTTGCGTGAGGATCACCAGAAGGTTTGTTCAAACAGCAGCTGGGCTCTGCCCCTGGAGTCTCTGACTCCTTAAGTCTGGGGTGGGACAAAGAATTTGGAAGCTAATGCTGTGGATCCAGGCAGCACACTAAGAATTATCCTTTCGGAGTAATGTTCAACTCTAACTGCATACATCTAATTAAAAATGAGGAAACTTAAAAACATACAGAATCCTCCCTCCAATCAGACTAATGAGACCAGAATCTGGGGAGTGGGACCCTAGCATCAAAATCTTCTGCTCCTTAACTGACTTTTAACGTGGATTGAGAATCGCTACCCTGAACTCCAGCTTCTAGAACAACTTCATACAGTGTCCAGACAGGGAAATAGGACTACGGCCTCAGTACCGAATTTGATTTGTGCAGTTGGTACTGGAACTTTGGTTTAAGCAGAGCTTTTGCCCTTCTCTCTGCACTGCCAAACCCCATTGGTCTTTCTTGGTCTCTCTAGCTCCATGAGTTTCGTCAGGTCTTTCTAGAGGGTATGGAGATCTAATTCCAGTGGTGACTGAGCTTCTCGCCCTGCCCGCGTTCTGTTCCCACAATCCTCCAGGGGAGCCCTGGTAAACCTGTACCCGGGGGACATGTGGACTCACTGGCCTTCAGCCCACCAGGCTGTGAGCAGGAACTGGGTCTAATCCTGCTGGTCCTTCCCAAAGCTTTGGGGGTGCATTTCCTGCCATGAACGTCTCTCGTTTTGTTCCTACTGAGTTGGTCTGAGTTCGTGTCTCTGCAGCTCTGAAATGCAAATTCTTTTCTAATACCTCTAGTTCAGTACTAGTCTTAGCATTCCCTACTAGTGTATTTCCCCCAAAATAAGACTGGGTCATATGTTAATTTTTGCTGCAAAAGATGCAATGGAGTTGTTTTTTTTTTTGTTTTTTGTTTTTTCCCCAAGAGGATGTTATTTTTTCATGTAAAACAATCTACATTTATTCATTTGTTCATGTACAAAAGTCTACATTTGTTCAAGTACAGTCATGTCATCTTTTTCTGGACCATGGTCCTAGCTCTCCAAACCCCAGATTCTGGCCTGAATTTCTGGAGACTTTAGTTAACAAATGCACAGGTTATTCATGCGCTGTGTCTGTATCCCGATTGGTCAGTTGGCAGTAAGCCTCAAATTCATCAGTTTATGAAAGCATTCACCTGTCACCCAAAGGTGCCTGCTTGAGTATTTACAATTAATTATAAGCTGGGCATGGTGGTGCCTGCCTGTAATCCCAGCACTTGGGATGTTGAGGCAGGAGGATCATTGCAAGTTCGAGACCATCCAGGTCTGCAAAGTGAGCTCAAAATCAGGCTGAACTGCATAGTGAGAACCTGTCTCAAAAAAACAAAACAAAACAAACAACTATAATTTATATTATCATTTAAGCATTAATGTCAGTAATACTGTTTGCTTGTGTTTAACTATGTATCAATACTATTGTTTTATAGTTCAATATGTCTGTCGGTTGTGGCAATGGACGTACTAAACGCATCCATCAGGCGGATGGTCTTAACTGGGGCTTATTTTGGGGGTAGGGCTTATATTATGAGCACCCCGAAAAATCATGCTAGGGGCTTATTTTCCAGTTAGGTCTTATGGTGGGGAATGCTGTAGCTACAACCTTCCTGAGGGTACAGATTATGCCATGCACTTCTCCCTAAACGCGCACCCCACTCCCTAGAACACGCCTAATCTTGCTTCCCAAAATGTGGTCCGCACAGCAGCAGCGCTGTATCTCCTGCCTCGTCAGAAATGTGGACTCCCAGACCTCACCCCCAGCCCTCCCGAGTCCGAATCTGCATTTTAACAAGATCTCGTCACTACTTTAGGAGATTAAACATTAAAATAGTTAAGAGAATGAGTTCTG
>RJWT010040861.1:0-12434 GCA_004365215.1 Cuniculus paca
CCAGAGCCTGATGGATTCACTGATGAATTCTACAAGAAAATTAGAGATCTATTGCCACTACTCCTCAAACTCTTTAATGAAATTGAAAGGGAAGCACTGCTTCCAAAGTCATTCCTGGAAGCAAGCATTACCCTGACACCATAAACCAGAGAAAGATCCAACCTGAAAAGAGGGCTATAGTTCATTATCAGAGATGCAAATAACAGAGATGCAATAAAATAAACAGAGATGCAAAAATCCTCAATAAGATACTTGCAATCAGAGTGCAACAAATCATCAAGGAGATTGCACATTATGACCAAGAAGTATTCATCCCAGGAATGCAGGCATGATTCAACATATGCAAATCAGTAAGTGTAATACACCATATCAACAGTACCAAAATAAAAAATCACTTAATCATCTCAATAGATGCATAAAAAGCATCTGACAAAGTTCAATATCAATTCATGATAAAAACCCTACAGAAAATTGGAAGAGATGGTTTTTAATCTCAATGTGATAAAAGCCATCTATGACAAAACAATAGCTAACATCATACTAAATGGTTAAAAACTGAAAGCTTTCACTATAAAATTGGGAACAAAACAAGGGTATCTGCTATCACCACTCCTATTCAATATAGTTCTGGAAACATTAACCAGAGCAATTAGACCAGAGGAAGAAATAAAAGGAATAAAGTTAGGAAAAGAAGAAGTTAAATTGTGAGTATTTGCAGATGATATGATACCTTACACAGAAGACCCCTAAAGCTCTATCAAAAGACTTCTAGATTTAATAACCAAATTCAGTGACATAACTGGATACAAGATTAAGGCTCAAAAATAAGTAGCATTCCTGTACACAAACAGCAAACTTACTGAAAAAGAAATTAGGGAAACCATGTCTTTCATAATACTATAAAATAATGAAATACTGAAGAATCAACCTAACAAAGAAAGTAAAAGGTCTACATTGAAAACTACAGTACTCTGAAAAAGGAGATTGAAGAGGATATCAGAAAATAGAAAAATTCCCATTGCTCTTGGGTAGGAAGAACCAACATAATGAAACTGGCTATACTCACAAAGTTGTTATACAGATTTAATGCAATCCAATCACGTACCCATAGCAAAGCTCACAGAATTAGAGAAAACAATTCTAAAATTTAGAGAAAACCATTCTAGGCAACAAAGGCAAGTCAGGAGGCACCACAGTCCCTGACATCAAATCATACTACAAATTTACTGGGATAAAAACAGAATGGTACTGGCAAAAAAGAAACCAGACCAGAGAATTAATGGAACAGATTAGAAGATGAACAAACAACTCAAATATGCTCAGCCACCTTATCTTTTACAAAGGGACCAAGCACCCCTAATGGAAGAAAGATGATTCTTCTGCCTCAGTCTCCTGACTCCTAGAATTATGGGCATGCTCCACCATGCCCAGCATAGAACTCTTGAAAATGTAGGTGTGGGCAAAGACTGTATAAACAAAATGCAGACCTCACAGGAAATATTACAAAGAATCAACAAATGGGATCTCATCTTGTTAAAAAGCTTTTGTACAGCAAATGAAATCATCAACAGAGTGAAGAAACAACCCACTAAGTAGGAAAAATTTTTTTGCCAGCTGTTCCTCAGACAAAGGGTTAATATGTAAAATATGTAAAGAACTCAAAAAAATTAGATTCCTTAAGTTAAAAAACCCAATCCAAAAATGGGCATCTGAGTTGAGTACATACTTCACAGATGAAAAGTTAGAAATGACAAATATAGGAAAAAAAGTTAAACCTCACTGGTCATTCAAGACATACAAATTAAAACAACACTAAGATTCCATAGCACTCCAAAAAGAATCCTTATTATCAAGAAATACATCAATAACATGCTGGAGAGGATTTGAGGAAAAAAGAATCCTTTTTCACTGTTAGTGGAAGTATAGACTGGTACAGCCACTGTGGAAATCAATGTGGAGATTCCTCAAAAAGCTAAAACTAGAGATTTCCTTTGACCCAGTTGCTCTCCTTCTGGTATCTTCCCTGAAGAATTTAGGGAATGATATCACAGCAGTGCATGCACTCCCATGTTTATAGCAGCACAGTTTTTAACCTCTAAATCTCGGAAACAGCACAAATGCTCATGTCTCCATCAATGGATAAGGAAGATTTTTTTTGTACTGTGGAGTACCACTCAGCCCTAAAGAAGGACAAACTTTAGACATTTATAGGTAAGTTGATAGACTTTGAGACCATACTCTTAAGTAAAATAAATAGAACTCACATGTGTAAATATCACATTTTTTCTTTGGTGTGAGAAACTGGAAGTGTAAATAAGGAGCAGAATGTACATTAGATATTATGAAATAGGAATAAAATGTTCAATTGGAAAGGTGAACTGGGTGGGGGAGAGGGGTAAAAGATGGAAGGAAAAGTATGAAAAAGATAAAAGAAGAAAAAATGGAGACAATGTTTTTGTAAATGAGGAAGGGAAGAGGGATTGAAAGGAGGATAAGGGAATCAGGAAAAAAAGAGGAATTGAGATAATCATGTACAGGCACAAAGTCCCTATGATGACAGTGATCATTATGACTATTTATAATGTACCAAAAATAAGCTCAATTAATAAAAATAAATAAAATGCACCCAAAAGAGTAAACTCAACAATGTGCAGCATACGAGAAACACATTTAATTCTAAAATAATTACAGATTAAAAACCAAAGGATAGAGAGCTATATTCTATGCATTGAGAACCCAGAACAATGCAAGAGATGCTATCCTAATTGCAGACAAAGTGAATTGTAAGCTAAGACTGATGAGAAGAGACAAAATTTACTACGTATTAGTTAAGGGGACAATTCAAGAAGAAAAGTTAACAATTATAAAATATATGCACCAAATACCAGCACTCTCAGCTTCATAAAACAAACACTAATGGATATGAAAGTCAGATAAACACCAACACAAAAGAAATGGAAGACCTCAAAACCACACTGTCACAAATGGACATCAACTAGAAAAAACTTGACAAAGAAATATCAGAGTTGAACCCTATGTTTGAACAAACGTATTTAATAGATATCTACAGAGTGTTCCATCTAATAACAACATAATACACATTCTTCTCAGCAGTACATGGCACTTCCTCCTAAAGAGATAACATATTATCCAGTAAAGCATGCTTAATTAAATGCAAAAGAATCAAAATCATCCCTATACATATTGTCAAGTCATAATACAATGAAACTAGAAATCAGTGGCAAAAGAAACCACACAAACTATGCAAACCCAAGGAAATTTTAAAAATACTCTCTTAAATAATCAATGGGTCACAGATGAAATTGAAGAAGAAATTAGTTTCTACAATCAAACAATGATGCTAGTGTGACATTCCAGAACCTATGGGATGAGATGAAACCAGCCCTAAGAGGGACATTCATTGCAGTGAATTCCAGCATCCAAAAAACCAGAATGAGCTCAAATAAATAACCTAATGATGTACCCAAAGGTCCTAAGAAAAAAAATTCAAACCCCAAGATAATATGGTACAGGGAATTATAAAGATAATGGCAGAAATTTATGAAATTGAAACAAAAAATACAAATAATGAATCAAGGAGTTGGTTCTTTGAAAGTCTAAGCAAAACAAACAAACCCTTATCTTACCAAAATAAGGAAAGAAAAGGTCCAAGTGCATGCAATTAAAAATGAAAAAGTTGCTGGGCGTGGTGGCTCACGCCTGTAATCCCAGCACTTGGGAGGCTGAGACAGGAGGATCATCGTGAGTTCGAAACCAGCCTGGGCTACAAAGTGAGCTCAAGGCCAGCCTGAATGGCATAGTGAGACCCTGTCTCAAAAACACCAGAGCCAGGGATCTAGCTCAGCAGCCTAAGTGCCTGCCTGGCAAGAGCAAGGTTGTGAGTTCAATCCCTGGTGCAGCAAAAAAAAAAAAAAAAAAAAAAAAAAGAAAAAGTTGAAATTACAATGGATTCTGCTGAAATTCAGAAGATTGGTAACTACTTTGAGATGCTGCACTCTAATAAAATGGAAAATTTAGAGGAAATGGATAAATTCCTAGATACATATGAACTACCATAGCTGAATCAAGAAGATATAAATATCCTGAGTAAGCCAACATCAGTCAGTGAAACTGAAGAAGTAATAAAAGAGAACTTCTGACTAGGAAAAGCCCAGGTCCCAGTGGATTCACTGCCAAATTTTAAAAGAAGTTTAGAGAGGATCTAACACCAGTATTCCTCAAATTGTTTAATGAAAATGAAGGGGCAGCATTATTCCCAAAGTTATTCCTTGAAGAGTTATCCTGATTTCAAAACCAAAAAATGAACCAACTGAAAAAAAGAACTACAATCCAATCTTTTTAATGAACACAGATGCAAAAAACTAGTCAATAAGATACTGGCAAACAGAATGCAGCAAATCATCAAAAATATAATACACCATGACCAACTAGGGTTCATCTCATTGATGTAGGGACAATTCAACATATGCAAATAAACTTATCACATGATCATCTCGAATGATGCAAACAAAGCATGTGAAAAAGTCCAACATTCATTTATGATAAAAATCCTGAAAAGAAATAGGAATAGAAGGTCTTTCTCTCAACCTGATAATAGCAAACCAACTGCCAACATCATACTAAATGGAGAGAAACTAAAAGCTTTCCCTTTAAAATTAGAAACAAGTCACAAGATGTCTGCTACCATGACATTTAATATAGTTCTCAAAACATTAGCTGTAGCAATAGGACAATAGAAAGGAATAAAAAGGATATGGACAGGGAAAAAACAGATAAGTTGTCATTATTTGCTGATAACAAGATCCTCTACATAGAAGACATCAAAAACTCCACCAAAAGACTCATAGAAATAATATCTGAACTTGGAAGTGTAGCAGGATACAAGGTTTACACTCAAAAATCAATAGTATTTTTGTACACCAATAAAAACTCACTGAGAGAAAAATTAGGAAAACAGTACTCTTGGCAGTAGCATGAAGAAAAATGAAATAATGGTACTTTGTTCCATGAATGCTTTTGTTTGTGAACAATTTCACAAATGGAAGTGTTGGGAAAAATTTTGGTTTTGTTTGTGAATTCTTCACTGGGTAATGAACATGACTGCAGCCATTTTACCCACATGAACATAAACATGTTATCTTTTCCAGAATCACAAAATGAATTAAGTTCATGCAACAATGTACCACTATACCTAGGAATTAACCTAGGCAAGGAAGTGAAAGACCTCTATAATTAAAAATGTAATATTCTGAAAAAGCAAATTGAAGAGGATATCAGAAATGCAGAGGTATCCCCTGTTCCTGGATAAGCACAACCAATATAGGCAAAATGGCCATACTTTTAAAACTGTTACATAGATTTAATTCAATCCCAATCAATATACCAATAACATTCCTTACAGAACTGAAGAAAACAATCCAAAAAATCATGGAACCAGAGGAGACCTAGAAAAGCAAAAGCAATTCTGGGCAATAAGGGCAAGGCAAGGGGCATCAAAATCCCAGTTTTAAAATTATACTACAAAATTACAATGATAAAGACAGTATGGTACTGGGAAAGAAAGGCAGACATGTGGATCAAGTGAACAGAATAGAGTACACAAAAATAACTTCAGAAACACTCTGCTAAGTTATTTTTGACAAAGAGGCCAAATACCTTTGATGGAGGAAAGATAGCCTCTTAACAAATGGTGCTGGGAAAACTGGCTATCCATATGACAAATATTGAACCTAGACTCATACCTCTCCACTTACTAAACTAAAATTAAAGTAGATAAAAGATCTAAACATTAGAGCAGAAACACAATCTGCTGCAAGATAAAAACAGGCAAACTTTTGAAGACATAGAGGTAGGCAAAGACTTTCTGAATAAAACTCAAGAAATAATACCGAGAATCAACAAATGGGATCACATCCAATTAAAAAGCTTCTGCACAGCAAAGGAAACCACTGAGTGAAGAGACAACCTAGCAAATGGGAAAAAAATTTGCCAGCTACTCCTCAGACAAAGGACTAATGTCTAGACTATATAAAGAACTCAAATAAATTAGACTAGCCAAAATTAAAAACCCAATTAAAAATGGGCATCTGAAATGAATAGACATTTCTCAGATAAAGAAATACAAAGGACCAATAATTACATGAAAAGATGTTGAACATTGCTGGCCATTGGAGAAATGAAAATTAAAACAACACTGAGATTCCACCTCTAGAAAGAATGGATACCATCAAGAAATCAACCAACAACAAATTATGGCAAGGCTGCAGGGAGAAAAGAATGCTTCTCTATTGTTGGTGGGACTGTAAACTGACAAAACCCACTATGAAAATCAGTATGGAGATTCTTCAAAAAACTAAAACTAGAGGTTCCATTTGGGCCAGCTGTACCTCTTCTAGGTATCTTCGCAAAAGAATTAGAGACCCTGTATCACAGTGATGCATGCATACCCATGTTTACAGAAGCACAATTGATAATAGATAAATCTTAGGAGCAGTCTGGATGCCAATCAACACATGAACAGATAAAAGGTGTGGTATTTATACACAATGGAATAGTATGCCACAAAAAGAATAAATTTGACTTTAGGGGAAGAGAACAAGAAGTCACCAAGAAGCAAACCCTCCCTGAAAACCAGTGCCATACATGGGCTGCCACTGCCAGGGGGACAGCCAGACCCCAGCCCCTTCCAGCAAGCAGGCTGGGAAACCAGAAGAGCCAATATGTCTCCTCCCCCTCCCCATAAGCAACTGGCTGATCTGGAGAGACACAGGCTGTGATAATAGCTATTGAGGTGAAATGCAATTTGATTCTTGTGGTGTTTTGGTGTTTCATTGACTTTGCAGGTCTAGGGCCAGTGATCTGATCATCAGAGGATAATGGTGCACAGTGTGGCATCTATGAGGGATCTCCTTCTGAAGGTCATAGCTATTAATTCCCTATTATCTTGTTTTGAAGTCCTGTAACATTTTCATTGTTTTGTTGGGTTGGGTTTTATTCTGTTTTGTTCTGTTTGATTTTGTTAAATCCGATGGCATGGGCAGCTCTTTCAAAGATAGCAAGATATATTATGGTAGCCATTTTGGATTTACTATAGTCTTATCTTGAAGTCCTTTATTGCATTCATTGTTTTGTTTTTATTGGTTCTATTCTGTCCTGTTTTGTTTGATTTTTTACTATGTCTGAAGGTATCTGCAGCTATTTTGAAGACAACAAGAGGCTTTATAGTAACTATTATTGATTTCATATAGTTTTGAAGTCCTGTGTCACTTACACTGGTTTGTTTTGATTGGTTTTATTCTGTTTTATTTTGCTTGGTTTCATCCTCTTTAAAATAAAATTAAAGAATTTTAAAAAAGAATAAATTTGAGTCATTTGTAGGAAAATGGATGTACTTTGAGACCATAATATTAAGTGAAATAACTCAGACATGCAAGCTAAATGTTGCATGGTTTCTCTTACGTGAAAAACTCAATATACATATAAAGTACAAAATAAAGGACAGATAATAGGAATAAAGAGAAAGAAAAACAGGTATTTTAATATAATGCAGACAAAGTATCTAAAAGTATACTTTGACTTAGTACAATTGCCTTACATGCTTTATATGTTCCTTGGCCTATTAGTCTGGTTTTCAATTGCATATATGACATTTAACTTTATAAGTTATTATAAGGTAAATAAGTAAATCTGATTCTGAAAAAATAAATGGGGGATGGAGGGAGAGGGGGAAAAAAGGAATTGAAATGCATTATGCACATGTATTAATCACCTACAGTGAATATTATCATTATGTACTGCAAACATGTACTGTCAAAAGCAAACAAAACAAAACAAAACAAAAAAACAAACAAAAAAAAGAAAGAGAACAACAGCAAAATAATCTTTAGAAAAGGGACATAGAAGAGACTGATGTTCATTGAGCATTAGTATGTACAAAACTCTGTATCAAATATTTTATGTCTGTTAGCTCACTCCTTATAACAGTTGTATGAGAAATTGCAACAATTTACAGATATGGGAAAAGAGTCTCAGAAAGTTCAAATTACTTGACCAAAGTTGCATAACTAAATTGATTTGAATCCATACTTGTGTCTTCGGAGAGCCTGTGGTCAACATTATGAGTTCCCATTTTCCCACTCTTAGAAATTGCCACGGTTATGAGATGGAGTCATCTAATAAAACCTACTGTCCCTGGTCACCCTTGCATGTGACTACTACTGAGGGGAACATTGTGTGGAAACTTCTACAAATATTCTGAAAAGGCAAATTTGTGCCTTAGTCTTTTTTATATCTCTTTTCCTGTATCTGAAGCCTAGAAGAAAGCTGTCAAGGGTGCTGTCTTGACCGTAGTGATGTTGGCTACAGTCTTGGGAAGGCAAAATGAAGCACTGCCAGAATCCAGTTCTGGGAACTTCACAAAAGGACAAAAGAACCAAAAGGATATAGAAGACATAGCTTTTCCACCTCTGGACTCCCATCTGTCAAGGGTACATTTTTAAAATTTATTTATTTATTTATTTATTTATTTATTTTTTTATGGTATTGAGGATTAAATCAGGGCCTTCATGCTGAGTTACATCCCATATCCTCCTTTTTAATAAAATTTTAGATTTGATACAGAGTGTAATTAAGTTGTTAAATTATCTAGGCTGAGTTCAGACTCATGATCCTTCTGCCTAAGCCTCCCAGAGCCCCAGGATTATAGTTCTTTGCCTCTATGCCTGGATTTTATAACTCTTAAATCACTGTAGTAGCTGAACCAATTTA
Source organism: Cuniculus paca (assembly GCA_004365215.1). Taxonomy (NCBI): domain Eukaryota; kingdom Metazoa; phylum Chordata; class Mammalia; order Rodentia; family Cuniculidae; genus Cuniculus; species Cuniculus paca. The sequence goes on from RJWT010040861.1 coordinate 8,788, forward strand.
ATCTAATTCAAAGCTCAGTATCTTGGAAGGGATGCTACATGTAAAAGAATGGAAATATGTGGAAGAACTAAGTACAAGTTAGGTACAAGATGGCAAATGCTCAGATTCTTATAGACTAGAATTCTGGAATTACTTCTTTGGCAGTGTAAACATTTGGTTTGAACTGATCTTCTATTGTGTATCGTATATCATCTGCTGAGTACAATTATAGCTTGAGGGGGAAGGGTAGACAAACTCACAATTGTGTTGTTGTTTGGGTGTTCTGCTGCTTTAAGCAGAAGTCAGAGTAATGAGTAAAACATGGAGAGTATTGCGTAGCAGCAGACACCTAAGGGAATGCAGCTGTGTTCCAACTGGCCTCTTCTACTTGCAAGCTCATTTGGCTGATTGGGTGGCAATACGGAACCTCAGAGAAATGTGAATTCTAGAAATTGCCTTAGCAGAAGTAAGACTGTAGTCCCAAGCCTTTTTCCGGTACCGCCTGTTAAGGAGTATCTGCCAGACAGGAAATACAACAAACATCAACTGATGAGAGTAGTCATCTCCTGCAGTAGACCTTGGCTTCTGATGGACTAAATGGGAAAGAGGAGAGAGAAAGAAGGATATAGTGAGAGAGCAAGAGAGATCAGGTACCAGTAAGAGAGCACAGTTTTAAGACTTGGAGCTTTATGTAGGCAAGATCTTTGACAGTGGTTTATTTCGTTCCATGATTGTGAACAAACACACTTACTGAGTTACTAGGAAAACTGTCTGCCAAAGCAGAGACCAGTCTTGTACAGTCTGTGATTCTTCACATCTGCAGTTTGAGATAATACAGTTGGTACAGTCTTGAGGGAGGATGTAGTCTGCAAAGCGTACCTCTGCTGTGATCTTGGGAAAATATGAAATAACCAAGAAACCTCTAGGTCGATGTGGGGAGCAGTGGACAATAGGGCACCTCAAAAGATCAGAGCCAGGCAGGGCTGTCTGAGACAGAATACTTGTGATTCCTGTTCAGCAAGATTACAAAACTGTGGACCACTTTTGTCTTTCTTCTGCCTGTTTCAAAGTGGAAAGTTTTTTCTTTTTTCCTTTTTGCTCTAAGCACAGCTTTCCTGATTCTCAAGCACCACTGTATGAGTGTGATGAGGGTAAATTGCCTTTTTTCCTTTTTGCACGTTAGGCCATGAATACTGTGATCTGATAGAAGGCTCTGCCCAGCACCATAGATTCTGGACTTGCAGTTTGCAGTTGCTAGCAGACTTTTGGTGGAGATGGTCTGTAGGTTCTGCCTGATAAAAATAAGACACATAGCTATACGGAGAAGACCCTAGCAGAAATTTTAACACCCAACCTCCGTTCTTACCTATTCGCACAGTAATAGACTTCCTGATCTTTAGCTGGTTCACGGTGGTGCAAAATATAGACTCTATTTCTCAGCATCCTTTGCAGATCAGTTTAGCCATGTGACTAATCCTGGCTGACAGGATGTATTGTTTGTGAGGGATGCAATGTCCATAGATGGTCCTTAGAGATTGTAGGGGTGCATTTGGCCTTCTGGGTTCTTACAGGATGGTGTGAGCATAATGGGAAAGGTTTCAGGGATCCTTGACAACTGGGCTCTGAAGCATGCATAATGGATTACATGTACAGAAAAATGTTGGTTCCGGTGTTAGCCTTTCAGTGCTACAACAACTAAGATAATTATCTTAGAAAGAGGAAAAGTTTATTTTGGTTCACAGTTACAGAAATTTCAGTTATGATCAATTGGTCCTATGACTTTGGGTCTATGGTGGCACATCACTGTGGGAGCATATGGTGCAGCAAAATTGCTCACCTCTTGGCCAAGAAGTAAAAGGAACAAGAACAAGTAGGCTGGAGTCCTACTATCCCTTTCAAGGAATATCCCAAATGACCTGAAGACTTCCCACTTAGCTTCATGTCTTGAAGTTTCATCGTCTCTCAACAGCACCACACTGGAGACTGAGTCTTTGACACATGGACCTTTGGGGAACATTCCAGATCCAAATAGTAGTACTCTCTGATACTATGAAGTACTGTAACAGCCCTCCAAAGCTACTTCCAGACAGTTTAAACATCAGAGAGAAAGACACTTCTGCTTTCTTTAAGCTCTGTGGCACTGCGGTTGTCAATTACCACTAGTAGAGCTGGCAAACTTTGATATAGAGAGGCCAGTCAGGAGCAACTGCAATGGCAGAGAACAGATGTTACCAGTCTGAAATATGGCAACAGTAGCAAGGAGGACAAGGAAAATACACTCATCAGGTTGAGAGAAAGAGTAGACTGGATTTAACTACTAATTGAAAAGGATTGTAAGAGACAAAGTAAAAGCAAAAGTAGAGCAATGCACCTGGGTCTGGCTTGGACCGAAGAGTAGTGGACAGGGTTAAGAGTCCTCAGAGGGATCTACAAAGTGAGAAATCCAAGAATTGAACCTAGGAGATCACTGAAAAATTAAGGGGTCAGCAGCAGAAGAGGCAGGAGCTAGAAGGAATCATCAGGACCAAGGGCTGAGAGATTAATAGTGCTTACTGTGGGAAGTAAAATATGATGAGGAATGAAACTCTTGAAGATCTTTTCATAAGAATCACCATGAAATGTAGTCAAGACAAGGTGAAAAGTAGGCACATTAGGCTGCATTTTAAATGATGTGGTTAATGGAGAGAAGAGACAGCTGATGCCATACCAGGGTGGGAATTTGTAAAGTCTCTTTATTTTTAAATTTCACACTATTTTTACTGCTTCTATAGGATTCAGAGGAATAGTTCTTTGTGAAGAGTTGAGAAGTGGGAAAGAAAAACTTCAGTGAAACATTGCAGGCAGCGAGGGTCACATTGTAGGATCAGCATTGAGCAGGTTCACTGCCTCCGCTAAAGCTGAGAGAGAGAGAGAGAGAGAGAAAGGAGGAGAGGACAGGAAAGGAGAGCAGGGGAGAGGAGAGGAGAGGAGAGAGAAATATGGAAGGGGTAGAAATGAATGCCTTTGCAAGTATTGGTTTGCAGAGTGAGGAAATTTACCTTTTAGCGTATTTTCTAGGCATAGAGAGAGAATGACATCCTTGAAAAATGATAGGTGACAGTACTTTAGTGGATTTGAGAGCAAAGAAAGTCTGAAAGGCCACCAGGGGAAAGGAGACAAAGCCAAGCAGAGACACACAAAAGGAGATGACAGGTCTACCTAGCTTCACAGGCAGGGCCAGAAGGATTTCATTTCTATGCTTTGTAACGTCCAATGGTAAAGACAAATATGGGGCATATCAAATCCTAGGTGTTGAAGCAGTAACAATATAGAGATGAGCTGCCTGATACCAACAGAGTTACCATTGCTCTGGTTGATGACAAGCACAGTGAAAATACCCAGGCCTATCACTCAGTGTGATCAAAAAAACAGTGAATGTTTAATTTTTTTAAATTTTTATTTTAAAGAGGATAAAACCAAGGAAAATAAAACAGAATAAAACCAATCAGAACAAACCCGAGTAAGTGATACAGGACTTCAAAACATTACAAAATCAGCAATGGTTACCATAATGGCTTTTGTTGTCCTCAAAATAGCTGTAGATACCTTCAGACATGGTAAAAATCAAACAGAATAGAATAGAAACAACAAAAACAAAACAACGGGTACAGTAAAAGACTTCAAAACAA
>RJWT010040862.1:0-12434 GCA_004365215.1 Cuniculus paca
AAAAAGGAGGCCATCTATCTTTCTATTAGTTTTATAATGTTCCAGATTACAACTAGAACCACTAAATTGCCATCCTAGTTCATTTTGAATCACCTTGCACTCATTTCTTCTTCCCGAGGTATCAAGGAGTCTAATATCTGTTTAAACACTGACAGGAAAAAAATATGAAGGCTTCCAGCTTATCTTGGCTGCTGGAGATTTGCTTTCTGGTAGATGACAGGAACCAGACTCAATATTTATTGCACAGATGAGTGGTCACAATGTTCTTCGCCACACCCAAATTCTCCAGACCATTCTCCACTATAGAATGGAAATGGTATCATAAGACTTTCACTCCCCACGTTAACCTGGGCAGAGAGAGTCAAAGGTCATGATTCATTTCTGTGTCAATATCTGAGTCCCATATTGATGCAGAAGACATCTATTTGTGACTTGAATTTATTGGAGATCACAACTACTTCCTCTTGTACAGGTTAACTATATGACTAAGCATATTATAGTCTAGAGCTGATATTAACATAGGCATGCATAGTAGGTTGTGTTGAGGTAATATTAAAAGTTTTAAGATCCTGCGGTCATATCCACCACACATAACTTGAGTGACCTAGGGCAAGCTTCAGCTTCCTCACCCATAAAGGGAGTTGATTAAATAATGCCTCCCTAATAAGATTGTTGGGACGATTCAGTGAGTTAATATGTGTCATGTACCCTTACAATAGAGATTGATATACTGTATATGCTCACCAGATGTTACATTTTCTACAGTAATACTAATTTTAAAAATCACTTAAAAAGTGAATCTTAGTCATAAAATTGGACTATTATGTATTGGCAATCACATGCATATTAATTGACATATGTCGATTGATCAAAAATCAGTCAAGTGTATTTAAAATAAATGCCTTTCTTCTTGCACTTTACCCTAACTCCTAAGAAAATTCACATTCTTGAATTACACTAGAGAAACAGAGAGAAGTGGGGGCACATCTAGCGTCTTGGGGTATAGAGACAGTGAACTGAAGCAGATCGAAGTTAAAGTGACAAACACAATTAGAAGTAGGACATGAGTTGCTAGCTACACCTAGTACAGTGTGTCATTATGATCCTAGGCAGCTCACATTTCCATCAGCAAATATCCCTAAGAGATTTGTTCGTGTGTGTGTGTGTGTGTGTGTGTGTGTGTGTGTGTGTTATAAAATAAGAACATTCCTTTCATTTTGTGTCTTTCTTGGAATAGGGTGGTAAAAGAGAAATTTTCAATATAGTCTTGTTTAAGATAAAGAATAATCATAAATTCATCAATTCACATAGTAATTTATTACTAAAATATATTTATCTTTTTATTTAGGACTGGAGAAGTTTGCACAAAAAGCAAAATCATTGTCCCCTTTAGCAACTATAACTGGAATATCATTATTTTTGATTATATCTATGTGTATTCTCTTCATGTGGAAAAAATATCAACCCTACAGAGGTAGGTTTAAATTTTTTAAAGTTTTAAGCTTTATTTATCTACTAAAATATAACTCACTGTGTTTTTTTTCTTTTGACTTTAGTCATAAAACAGAAGCTAGAAGGCAGGTAATATACATGTTTCTGTGAAAATAATTTTATTCTTGAATATTTTTCCTCAATTATTATCCTTAGTAGAAATATCTCCTTGTCTTTTCAGGCCAGACACAGAATACAGGAAAGCTCAAACATTTTCAGGTAATGACCATACCTATTATCAGTGTTAAAGTATATTAAATAATATTGTTGGTATTAATTGTATTAGTTGACATTGCTATTGATATAATAGAATTCATATTAGACAATACTAGTATAACACTAAAAATACCTTACCTTTGAATGGTGCCTTCGCTTTACAAGTGCTGTCCCTGTACAGTTTAATGTAAGCCACACAAGTCTTGAAGATAAGTCTGGACGTTTCCAACAAGACAAGTAAGGATCAAAGAGAGCAGTCATTTGCCCACAGTTACTGTGTTCTATTGAATCCTTAGTCATTGACCTATCATTATTGTTTTGAAAATGCCAAAAGAGCTTCTCCCTGTATTACTCCCATCACATCCTGGCAGCTCCATCCCAAAGAAAAGAGAAAAGGGAGGTCTGACAGGGGCCCATCCTCCTTTTTTGTCCCCATTGACCCTCACGGCTTTCATGCTTGACTCTGCACCAAGTGATATGTGTTAATAATGGAGCTTTTGCTTGGGCCTTGGCATCACAGGACCTGGGTTTCTGTCCTGTATATGCCACCTTCAAGGAAAATTATTTTTCTTGACCTCAATTTCCTCATCTATAATGGAGATAAGAACTTCCACCTAGGGTTGCTATGAGAATTAAATAAAAGGATGTAGGTGGATAGCCTAATATGATATCTGAATGCTCAATGAATATGATCGCTCCACTTTTCTAGGCCTCACTCATTTAAAAATAATTCAGTGTCAGACCATCTGGTTCCTCCAAATCACCTCCACCCCTATTATTTTACAGATGAAGTATAGGTGGACAGTAATATTGCGTTGTACTGTTTTGTATGTCTAAGCAGCTATAGTTATTTACATGTTCTTTTCATTTCTGATGGTCTCTGTTAGATCTAGCAGTGGAAAGTGGATATTATGAGTGGATTAAAAGCTTCTGTGACATCTGGCTGAAGGCTTAGAGTCCATGAGTCTCTGATAAGTGAAAGTTGCAAAAGATAAGCCTGTCCACATCTGTGCATTTGAATGTGTGATATATTGGTCCCATGTCAGGTTTTACAAGTAATTGTTTCAGTTCGGTTTCAATTTTCAGCTACAGAAGATTCACTTCCAGTATCACTCAACATCAGTATTACTGAAGGGGCTTAGGAAATATTCTGTTGGTTTTGTACACATACCATTTAAAGCCGGCAATGAAGAGAAGTTTTATAATGGTTTTTAAAGCAATAGCAAATAAAAACTTTGGGTTTGTGAGTAGTATTGTTTTCCATTTCAGGCCATGAAGATGCTCTGGATGACTTCGGAATATATGAATTTGTTGCTTTTCCAGATGCTTCTGGTGTTTCCAGGGTTGGTGTTCCTAGTGGTGGATTAACCAAGTACAATTCTGCTTCCCCAGAGGTGTAAGCAGTATGGATTTAAGCACTCAGGCACTGTGGTCAAAAGGCTGCATTATCCTTCACTGCATTAACTCTGCAATGAGTGGTGTTGTCGAATCTGGGGAGCTAAGGCATCTTTCTCAGCCTTTATAAGTAAAGCTAATACAAACAAGGAGGTTATGCTGATTAATAAACATCTTTTACTCATAAGCTCTGTGAATAAGGAACTAATTAGGCTGAAATGCAAGAGAATTGAATCACTAGAGGATCAGGAAACTCTGGTAGAAATTATCATGCATTACCTTAGAGGTTACAGTCCACAACTTCACTGAACTGGGATACTAACTCAGAGGACCTCTATTGGCTCAAACTTACACTCCTCAAGAAGGTGAAGCACAGACATGGATCCTTTAATTGCATCTAGGAAGCCCCACTTTTTTCTGTCATAAATAGAACTTGACTTGGAGCCATGCCCATTTTCAAAGCTGAAAACTCTTGAGAATTCTGCTGAGACTATTAATTGTCCAGACCAGGTGCTTTGGGAAAGAAGTGAAAAATCAAAAGCAGTAACAAAGGGAGGGGAATAAGGGTGAAGAGGGGAATAATGTGAGGAGGATCTGAGGGAGCAGCAGCCTGAATGGCAGTTACACAGGAACACTGGCACCCAAAGACGATGGCCTTAGGAAGTAAAGGAGACACGCTAACAAAATCAAAAATCTCAAGATTGAAGTTAAGAAAGGAAATAACAGCACTCTGCGGGCTGAGCTCAGTGCAAAAGCCCAGGGCTCAACCCATGCCACCTCTACAAAGTGGGGAGGGGAGAGATGGAATTATGAATATTTTAGTTTTTAAAAATCAAGATAATCTCTTGGGGTTCTCTTTCTTTGGTGCATGTATAAGGGAAAGACTTTCTTTCAACCTGTTGTACATACATTTTATGTCCCTTTGGCACCTCTTTCAGGAGCCAGACAGAAGGCAGTTGTATAAAATGAGCCCATTTGTTATGTAATAGTCCTTACATTAGATTAGGGAAGTTAGTGACTGTCTACAGTTAGTTTTTACCATACCCAAAGAAACCAAGAGTCTATCTCAAGTACCAAGTGTAGATCAAATATTCTCAACACAGAATGACAGGACAGAGCTTTAGTAAGTGGAATGGAAAGGGAGACTCCAGAAGAGCATAAAGCCAAGACATTCAAATCTAACCTCGCAGGTCATATTGGGATGAGACGAGAGAACTGCTCAGACTCACCCAGGACAGACTCTTCTGGCTGAAGCTGTCCAAATATGAAGGGCTGAAAATACACAGGAGCAGGATGAAAACAGAAAGGGAGTGGCAAGGAAAGTCAGACTTTAAATAATTAGAAGGCTGTGTTTTTTGGAAGAAGAAAATAGAAGGAATGAGAATTCCCAAAACATGAACGTCAGTTTCAACAAAGTATCTTCTACAAAATAAAATATTTTTCTAGACAAATACAATATTCTTTCTCATTTTAGTGAAGCTTTTCGTTTTTAGGGCCCCTTAGTACTTTCTAACCAAAACATCTCTCTTTGCGTGCTATTTCTTGGTATCATCTTTGCTCACTGTAATATGAGTAGAGCTTTTTATTGTACACTATTCATTCTTTTAAGCCATTTTTCATATATAATTGGCAAATAATATCAGAAGAGTAATTTAGATGTAATAAAAAAGATAAGAATATCCGCTTTCTTGTTCCAAACTGCTATACCCCTACTTTTGCTGTTTCTTCCTATTATATTTCCTTAATAGTACTGCCACCTTTTTTCTTAAAGAAAAAATATAATAGTTTTGTAAAGCTATTCCTTTTCTGACCTTGTAGTTATGCTGCTATACAGATCACCAAAGGATAAATGCAGAAAATTGGCCAGGAAGAAATAAGTACTGTACGGATGAGAAACAGTTCTAATTCTCTAATCGTCACTATTGCCACATGTTTTCAGCTACACAACAGAATGGAGATACTATTGACTAATCTTGGGTTACTTTTTGTTTTTTGGTTTGTGCTACTTTTTCTAGGTGTCAAGCAGATCTGTTCCCACCTCAGATGGTGTATCAGGGCGAGATTTGCACAGCACAATTTATGAAGTTATTCAGCACATCCCTGCCCAACAGGAAGACCATTCAGAGTAAGTATGAGTCATGTTTGGCGGTGCTGGCTGGGAGCTTAGCACTTAGCCTCTATTTTACTCAGCATTTATTCGAAGGCTCAGAAAAAAATATTTAAAAAGGAAATGATAGTTTCTGTATAGATCAAAATGTATAAGACACTCTCCACCTGAAAATAATATTAAGAACTAGGCAAACACAAATATCTTCTGGGGCTGTACATTTGAGCCAGTAGATTAGACACAGAGCTCCTGAATAAACCGTCTATTGTGTATGTTTCTCCTGCTCATGGCGAAGCCCATGGAATTCACATCAGGGCATGAAGGGCACATGCAGGCCAGTTCACAAGCCATCTTGGTTATCTTCATGATTTTCTAGCGCCCATGGTAATTTTGGAACCAAGATCTGTCACTAAAAATAAAACTAGGAGAAAAAAGGCCCACAGAAGGTCCATAGCACAAGCAGCATCAAACGCCCAACCTCTTCCAACTCAAAACAGTCTGTTCACAAGCGAAGAGAACTACAGAAGGACAAAACCTGTGCTGAGCCCCAAACCAGAAAATTACTTATCCAGTGAACCTCAAGGCAGCCACTAAGAAGGCTTTGTTTCTTCTTTGTCTTGGAGAAACTAAGCCCAGTAGTCTTCTGAAATAATGAAATAGAATTCTGTTTTTCTGTGAACTGTAACTGCCTGCAGGTATAACTGCCACAAGTCATCTTCCATTATTTCTTTGTCATTTATTGACTTAGAACAGAACATCACTAACCACACACAGAAACTTCCCCTCTGGCAAAAGAAACAGTTTCAGCAAAGTAATTCATGTACACCTTTGGGTGAATAGCAAAAATAACAAGCCAGGAGTGAATGGGTACATCGGAAATCATCTGACAAGGAGGAAACCCAGTCCTGGGGTGGGAGTGGGGGTTCTGCAGTCATTTAAGGGAGAAATAAGTGATGACATACTTCAGAGCATCCCATCAGATAAAATTTACCTGAAGTTGAGAAAATTAGGAAGAATCACCAATGGAGCTAAAAATTTCTGATTTGAACAGGAAAGAAAATTTATTTACGGTGATTTTATTTTATAACTTTTTAAATCTAGTATAATACTATGAGAATGAAAGATTATTACATAATAGTTTAAAAATCTACAATGATACCTAATCCTCTGTACTTTCTGGAAAAGAAAATTATGGGATCATTTCTTTTTTCTTACTTTGTTTTTCTTTTCTTTATTTTTAATTGATGCATAGTAATTATACATATTTATAAAGTGCAATGTAATGTTTTGATCCATGTGTACAATGTGTACTGATCAAACATGGTTAATTAGCCTACCTATCACCCAAATTTTGAAAGTATGCCTGCTTTGTAAGACTGAATCCAGTAAAAAAAAAAAAAATAAAAGATTATCCTACTTAAATTCATTTATTTCTGAGGGTTGTTTTGCATGGGTTGTTTTGCATGTGAAAAAGTGATTTTCTAAAAAAAATCACTTTGTGAAACTTGATGCCTTTCAGACATGATCAAAATCTTTAGAATTTCTTGAAAATATAAAAGTTTAGGGCTGCGAATATACCTCAGTGGCACAACGCCTGACTGGCAAACCCAAAGTCATGAGTTCTATTTCCACTACCAAACAAACAAACAAAACTGGAATGCTCTTTCAAACACAGTTAAAAATTCCAACGGAAGGCAATGCTCCTTTGAAAGGCAGACAACCCCAGGGTATCAGCTCATTCTCCAACAAACCTGGGTGACATCTTCTCTCCCCTGATACCAGTGTAGTCTCCTCCCCATGTTCTGAGTATAGTTTGCTTTGTGTTTTGTTTTCTTCTGTTTTGTTTCTCTGCATTTATTTGTCTTTCAGTAGTTTTCTCATCCTTTGTGTTCATTCTTTGATTCCTTCCTTCCTGAGTCTGACCAATTTTCTTCCTTTCAGTCTCCCTTCTCCATAAAATCTTTTCAAAATTTTCCTCTTCTATCTCCAACTCATCCTAATGGAAAACTAACATTTTTAAACCAACATTTTCAGTTTGAATACAGATTTGTGTTACTTATACTAAATTTTAAAAAATAAATACAATGCTTTCCCTTTTTCATCAGCAGCTATTGCACTTACTTATAAACAATCCACAAACATTTCTAGGGCATTTATCATGACTAGGGAGAAAGATTAAATAAGGCACTCTTTTAACTATGCCAGAGGTTAATGGGCTCCTATTTGCTTATTTTAACTAAAAATTAATGACCCTTCATAAAATAAATACTCCTCCTTAGAATAAATATTGTCTATAAATACAAACACCATTTTTCTCTCCTCATTGCCTATGATTTTATTCTCTAGGTTTGATTAAACTAAAAGATCAATTCATGAATAATGAAGTATTACAGGTGTTTAGTGAACCTCCTTCACCCCCCATTTCCAAAATCAATGTGGTAGTCTAGGGAAAGAATTTCAACTTTTTAATACCTTTATTTGGCCATCACACCTGAGGTAAGAAAGACAATCAAAAAATTTCATGTTTTGATTCTTAGGCTATTTTCTTGAGTATGTATGACTGTTAGCTAATTGGACTGGTGTATAACAAATTGGTAAAATGGTCTATGTCCATATTCTAGTACTCAGCCTAAGTACTTGTTTACTGAATATTTATTGAAATGCTGTCTATTGACACCATTAAAGGTTCTTGACAAAGTTTGTCCCAAAGCCAAGGCTGACTATTAATATCTTGAAAATAGGTCATACAAGTAAGTAATCCTTGAGTTTCAAAGGTAATTATCTACAGAATTTAATGATTGCTTACTCTCCATATTTATCAATTAATAAGCATAATTTTCTTGAGTCGTCTCAAAACCCTCATATGACTTGCATTTATGGAAAGTAATAAATAATTTAAGGTTCTTTTACTTGTAGACCTGGAAATCCATAGAAGAGTTCACAGACCAGTACATTGGACTGAAGTAATGAAGGAACATCTGAGGAAAAACAATGGAAATGTATATCCATCTGGGAACAGTATAGAAATTGGCCTCTTGCTTTTACTCCAGTATCTCTTACTACTTCTTTTACATGCATAGTAGAGACATCCACACAAAGTGAACTGCAGGATTTCCAGTCTGTGCAACCAATGTGTTGGGCAACCAGGAAACATGGTGGACATTCTTTATCATGCTGACTGACCGAAAGAAAAGAATGACGATTTCCGATCAGTCTTTTTATATCAAATTTTCCTAAGAAGCACCTAGTCATTCTAACTTTTACTTTCATTTTCATCAACCTTTACCCTAACTTAGAAACTTTACATTTGTGAATTTCTCAACAGGCTCTATTTTATTAAATTCTCATGGCTAAATTTTTATTCCCAAATATATTTCTTATTATTTGTATCAAAAAGTAAGACTATGCCTTCTACCTGGTTGTGAATCAACTTCTTTGTCAATTGCGTCTTTAAAAAGACTTGGAAAATGCTTAAGGAAAGGATTTATTAAAATCTTAATTTTTGCTCAAATAAAAGTGAATCCAAATAAATTGTGTTTTTGCTTTTATGTGGTCTTGATTCTTAGTCTTGTAGAATAAAAACATATGACCCTATACCTATAATTAAGCATAGAGTTCAATATTTTCTTATTTCCCAAAGTATAATAAAGTATGTTACACACAACTGTTAAATAAAAATCTTATTTTTCCGCAGCTGGTTGTTTTACAGAAGAAAAGTAAATTTTTAGAAAATAGAAAATTTCTTTCTTAAAATATTTTAAGCAAACCTCTATATTTACACTGTACCTCTATGTTTTCACAGGAGCACACGGTGAAAAGAAAATTTAGACTGAATCCCAAGACTCTTCCTTTCTGGTCTTCTCTTTACCACAATTATATACTTTTTTCTATCGAAAAGGTCAATCAGTTCTTCCACAAACATTTTCTTCTGCGCTATATTCATTATGTTCTGAATTTTCTAACTAGTTAGAAAATGAATTTATATTCATTGTAAACATACAGGTATGCTTGGTAGTGCAGAATAGTTGCCCTAAAATGATTAAAATCACTTTAAAAAATCTTTTAGCGTTTCCCCTAGTTTGGTTTTTATATATTTATTGACATTAGTTCCAGTTCCCGAAAGAATTTATGGTGCCTCATACAAATGCATAATATAACAAGGTAACATACAACCAAAAAATAAAGTTGATAAGAAAAACAGGATGAAGTAATAATGAGAGGCAAAGCAAAAGCAGAAATAATGTCAATAACCACTGTGCTGACTTCCCCATTGTCCATGAGTGTGGTTTTACACCACTAAGATCATGCATCATGTGAAGGTATGGATGGGTTCCTGAAATGAATGTGATTTGTAAGTATGAAAGAGGAAAAGTCATGACCCCACTGCAGGGCTAGGAGCAGGCAGATCGGTGTGGACAGTCACCATCTACCTGTCCCCTCCTCTCTCAATCTTGTGCCCTCTCCTTCGGGAAGATTTTCTTTGCTGATATATCATTCATAAAATTGCAATCAAATATGCTGTGCCTCTGTGTGCCCCTTCCTAAATCCAACCCCAAAACATTTTACTCCATAGACACTCTGAGAAAGCCCTTTTCTGAAAGGTAACAACATTCACATCAATCAGAAGTCAAAATTCTATAAAAAGTATGCACTGAGATAATGTGTTTATTAGTTTTAAGTTTGGCTGTATTTTTGTTTATCTCTCCAGAGTTTCTCACCACAAATCTAAGGAAATAAAAACATATATTCTCTTTTTAAAAATTCATATTTCAATTCTTGTTATTCCCTCATTTCCGTATCTCTCTCACACACACAAAAACACACAGCCTTCCTTAGCGCATGGGTTCCACTCAAAGCAACAAGGAATTGCTGAAGGAAGAAATGTGAAAAGATGTAGAATCCAATTAACTTTTGTCGTCATTGAGGTGTAACGCCATGCAACTCACTGCTTTTTTTAGTAAATGGGGATGAAAATCTCATAAATTAATCAAGGTTTCCAAGGGAAGTGATAAACCAAAACCCAGATGTTCACCTAATTAACAAATTAATCTTTAAAAACCAGCCTGCAGTTCTTTTGTATGACTAAACATAATCTTAGCTATTGCTAATTTTTAACTTTATATTATTGCTTCTAATTTGGAATAGAATCATACCACTGGTGATTCTTTTTCTCTATTTTATTTTATTTCTTCTTATTGCTTATTATTTTTAAGAAGAGTATCTTACGGATAGCATTTTAAGCGAAGTATAAAATACAAATAAGATGCAGTTTTCCTTGGTTTCTGACATTTGCACTTCCATATGAATAAGCCTATTTCAGTTAAACTACACATCCACTCAGACAATATTATCCTTCATCTCTTTTATATTATGTGCCTTCTAAAGTGTTATTGAAATAATAGAAATTAAGCAAAAATATAGTCCTTAGTGTATAGGGAGGTATACACTCTATTAAAATTTTATTTTCAGAAAATTTTTATTTTCTGCTTCCACGTGGCAGATATGTACTCACGTCATTATTATATATTCTTTGAAAGTTCGTGTTCAAATATATAAATACATGTTTTAGTTTCATGAGGTAATAAGAAAACAAGGATTTTTATTTCCCCATAGACACACAAAATAGATATGTGGGTTTAAACCTGTTACTCTCTCCTTCCTTCTGATCTCATAGATACACTGTTTATTTTGATTACCAATTTAACCTTGAAATTTATAAATTTACATGATGACCTCTTTCGGTCTTTACAACAGTCCTGTAGGCTAGAATAGTTTCCCACTTCACAGATGGAGAAACCAAGATTCCAGGAGTTAAGTGACAGAATTGATCTTTGGACTACACCACTGGCTGCAAGTCCAGGGTGTATCTGAGGTACCGCATAAGTTCTGGCATCCAGGAGTAGAGTAAATGCTAATATATCTCCTGTCAAGCTTACCTTGGGAAATGTATTAGTTTCAAACACTACTGGGCATCCAGTAACAGTTCATTTACTTGTTTATTTGTGCTTAAGAACTTTCGCATTTGAATATGTTCCTAGGAAAGATGACAGCTCAATGACTTGCCTTCAATAGAGCATAAACTGGGAGATTATTCTCACGCTTGTGAAAATCCCCAGCGGAACTTTACCTTAGGTTTACAACAGATGTTCTCTGAAACTTCAAAGCAGTTTCTTAAATGCTAAATAAACAGCAAGTGAGACTTCAGAAACTGGCTACGAACGCTGGGTCTTCTGAGTGACCCCTATGGCATCTAACCTAGCATGTGCACTTTAGAACAGAGACAATAAATGTTTTTTGAATTGCACTGCATTGAATTGCCTGCCCTCTGTATATTTAATAAAGACACCATCTATATGAGACAAATAAATTACTGCGTTTCCAATAATCAAGTTCCTCTGACTTTGACCCTGGGGTCACTTAATAACATTAGGAGCTGTTTTTCCTTGCAGCTCATTGATACTCTATTAAAATGTTTTGTTCTTCAAGAAGTAGAAAATCATGGGAGTGGGGTTGTATCTGTAAAATTTTCTCTTCACTACGTGTAAAATAATTGATAGATTATGACTCACAGATCACTTATCACAAGACATTTTACAGATAAGGAAACTGAAACTTAGGTGTTCAGAGCCTCAGTTTTCCTCAAAGAACATGAAGAGAGTGGGTGAGGTGATTTCTGCTTTGAATTTTCCCATAGTGACCTGCTCCTAGCACACAGTTCCAGGAGATCAGTTACTCTCACTACACAGCTAAGCAAAGCACTAAAGTGATAATTATACTATGCACCAAACACAATAGTTGAATGTTTGTAAAAATTCAGAAGCAGAGCAGTGGAAGAAGTGATTAATTCCTTGGGAGACATCGAGGAAGGTTTCTTAAAGCATGTAGAGTTTCAAAGGTCAAGAGGAGCTCACAAGCTTTACAAGACAGGGCATTCCCAAAAGTAATGTGAACTATGATTTCTAATGTATGAGTAACTATGGCAGATAGATATGCAAAACAAGGAGCATGTAGATTTTTCAGGAGAGGATATTTAGTAAAATTATACAAACATGTCTGGTATTTAGGAAATGAATCTGGTTAGAAATTTGTTTAGTTATGCTACAACTTGCAATCTAGTCAAAGAAAAAGATATGGAGTATTTCAGAGTAATACCAGGAAAATACTGAAAATACCATACTCTTACTATGAAAAAAGTATATGTTATTGAAGCTTAGACGTGGGCATC
>RJWT010040863.1:0-12422 GCA_004365215.1 Cuniculus paca
GGTCCCCAAATCTTCAAAAATCTCTATGGAGATTCCCTCATCAGTTTTCATCTTCTCACTCTAGGTTGCCATCAATTTTTGTCTGTGTGACTTCAGAAACTCCCCAAATGCCTTTACCTTCACTTCTATCAACCTAGTCCACAAACTCAGCTGGAGGGCATATTCCTTTTTCCTTTTCTCCTTCTCGTTGCCTATACATGATTAAAGCCATCATTCCAGCCTGCCTGCTCACCTCTGGACTTCTTCCAAGTGAAAGAAAAAGAAACATGATGCTTTTTTACGCTACAGTTTTCTACTCTTGAATTTCTTGTTGTACACAGTGGAGCTCAATTCTTAATGGATACAACAGCTTTCTTTAAAGATTTCTCTACTATGTTGATGATTACATACTACGGAACTTGGCACATACCAGGAACAGATGAATATTCGAGGAAGATGAGAGACAGTTAATTTTTCTTCCCTGGTTCTTCTCCCATTTTGTTATCCCCTGGGCATGACTGTGTGAGAATCAGGAACATCCTGT
Source organism: Cuniculus paca (assembly GCA_004365215.1). Classification (NCBI taxonomy): domain Eukaryota; kingdom Metazoa; phylum Chordata; class Mammalia; order Rodentia; family Cuniculidae; genus Cuniculus; species Cuniculus paca. The sequence continues at coordinate 524 of RJWT010040863.1, forward strand.
TGGGCTGGCCAGAAGCCACAGGCCTACATGCAACATCCCCAACTGGGAGAGATGTGTTTCTGAAAATCTGACCAGAGGCACCTGAGGTCATTTTGATGGAACTATTGCCCCATCCCATAGGTTCTCACAGGAATCTAAAGGTTGTCAAGATCATTTACTTGAATATCTAGAAAATGACATAATGAGTGGCACCAATGAGTGGAGAGCTATGGGGGAATCTGGGAATGAGAAAACAAATTCTATCTGAAAGTAAAAACAACAAAGGCTCTGGGGAGCTGTGGAACCCTCCACCAGGCAAGGACATGAATGTGTGGAGAGAATGGGGACAGTCCAGCGAAGGAGCAGGGTGGGCACAGCAGGGGAATGTCAAAAGGGAAGTTGTCTCTCACTTCTGAAGAATGTCCATGGGACTATGAATATTGTTTAGACATCAGCCTCCTCAGAGAACACCCACAGCTTCACCATGGAGGAAATTGTTCTTTTCCCCACACCCACAAAGATGGGCAGGGAGCCCAGTAACCCCAGGTACATGGTATTTCCTGGGAATGAGTCCAGCAGTGGAAATAGCTTTGAAAAACTCAAATGGTTGGTGAGTTCAGCAGGCCACATGCCCACATGTGCTCCTAGTCACCTGTGGAGTCCAGCCTGCCTGCACCTTATTGCTCCCTCGCATTCTGGAAACACGTTAGTGGCACTAGAACCCAAGCCAGGCCCTGGAGAGGAGCCCTAAGGGTGTTAAAACTAGCAAGCATCTTTCTATAGGCACTGGATAGCTCTGAAATCTTTGCTATATATCTATCTCCTAAGATGACGTGGTGACAGGAAAGAGACAAGCTAGCCCCTGTCCAGCCCCCTTCAAGTTCACAGCACAGTTACAAGGGCAGGAAGTCCACGTGGGAGACAGCAGAGAATATACACACAGAGCAACAGAAAAGCAGAAGCAGTGAGAGCTAGAATGGAACAGATGAACAAAGAGGTTTAGGCGAGGTCAATTCACGAGTACTTCCTGAGGAAGCACTTTTGGGTGCTAAGTAAAGGGAAAATGAAGTTTGTAATGGTTGTTGTATCAGTCAGCTTTGCCACATTAATGCTATATGACAAACCACCCCCAAACTCAGTGACTTCAAATAGCAAACTCACTCACTGTTTTTAAAATTTATTTATTTATTTATTTAATGGGGGGGACCAGGAATCAGACTAAGGACCTTGCATTTGCCAGATAGGCACTGCGCCGCTGAGCTACATCCCCAGCCCTAACTCATTCGCTCTTACTCAGTGGCTGCAGGTCGTGGATCCAGGCTGTGCTTGGCTCTAAACTGTAGGTCTGGCCTAGATGTGCACATTGATTGCTGAGCCTACTGGCAGCAGCAGGCCAGTTGGGGCCAGCTCTTCTTGAGGCCACAGAAAATCACAGGAAGACATATGTTAAGGTTTTGATGAAGAATGACCCCCAAAACTCTCACATGCTTAGAGCAGGGCTTTTGGAAGGTGATTGGGTCAAGGGAGCATTATATCAAGGGAACTCAATGTGCTGTTTGTAGGCGGGGCCTTATCAGAAGAGCAAGGTCGATCCCTGTGCGCATGACCTAGGAAGGTGTATCTTCCTCCCAGTCTTCTCCTTCACTCTCTGCTTCCTGGCTGTCATAATGTAGGCAGCCTTCCTCTGCCAGGCTTTTTCTACCTTGGAGCCATCCAGCCATGAACTGTAATGATGAGCCAAAATACAGTGGCACCTTGGGTCACCAACTTAATTTTTTCCACAATTCTGGTTGCAACCAAATTGCAAACATATGCAATTCAGTTGCAAGCAAAATTAAGAATTAAATTCTTGAACTATCATACCATTGCAAATCTCTCTCTCCTCTTTTAAATTCTGAGTGTCAAGCATTGTGTTTTAGAGAAGAAAAAAGTGACTAAGAAGACCACATGCTAACACCATATCTGCTAACATCAGCTCACATGGCCAAGTCATTAGTCAAGGGAAGAGAGATACATACTTTGTCCATCGTAAAGTCAAAGGAAGTCACATAACAAAGTCCAACATCAACAAGGAAAGGACGTATGAAGGTTTTTTTCTTTTTAATCTACTAAAGTGATACAGAAGAAAAGACAGCTATTCCACCTAGAAGAACTAAATAAACAAAGGCAGAGAGGTGCATCTGAGTCTGTTGTGGGAGGCGAGCCAAGAGGAAATGGGTGATCCAAATCAAGATGACAGGATGGGCAATTAAAAGAGTAGAGGTCCATCTGCTTTGGCAAATAGTGGACAATCAGGCTGGGGGCATAAGAGGGTGGCCACTCAGCCAACATTCTCCTTCTGGGGCCCTTATCTTTTCTTGATGAATTAAGAAAGTATGAATTGGAAGCAAGAGAACTCACTTTTGTAGAAAGTTCTCTATTGCCTGATAGGTCACTTCAGTAAGGGTATCTGTCTTGACTTCTGGAACTAGACTTAAAACTAGACTTGATGTTTTTAGGGACTTGAGACTATATTGTACTTGTTTTTGCAATCTCAGAAGAGCAGGAGCTCTGTCACCACATGCAGAATAAATAACTGAAGGATAGACAATGCTAAGAGAATCCAGTAACATCATTTCTAGAATAAGAAAACTAGAGAAAGTAGGTCAGCTGGACCAGCCACAATCAAGATGGTCCTATTAATAGAAAATGCAAACATTATTTAGGGACAGGAGCGTGAAATAGAAAAGGGGAAGGACACTTGAAGGTGGATGGAAACTCAGTGTTGTGTGAAAACACAAACTTTAGCAGAAATGAAATTGCTGGTGAAGTTGCCTGTTTGGAAAGAAATGTTGTCACAGGTAATGGCCCTAGGGAAGGCTTCCATAACAAATCAGTCTACCAGGTGGCTCCTGCACAGTCTGCATGGGAAATACCTGTAGAAATCTTACCAGCCACATGAGGAGGGCTGCATAGCAGATACACATGCCCAGTGCTAGGACTTGCCCTACTAGGCTTTTGGCAATCCTCCTTCTGGAACAAATGCCTCCTCCAGGATTAATAATACTGCAGCCCTTTTTTAACCTCAAAGAAAGATACATTTTCCCTCAGTTGATAATACACTCAGTGTACTTTATTTAACTCTTGATCACAGTTTTTAGAATTTTCTTTCAGATATCAGCTTGTATATTAGTGAAAGTAGGAGCCAAGCTTTTATTTTTTCCCTCTGTGGGCGCTGCTTCCAACATGGAGCATGTCACTTTGGCTGAAGGGTTTCTTACTGTGTTATGACTTGTATGTAGATGTCTCCCCAAAAACTCATAGGTGGGGCTTTTCAGAGGTGGCTGGATCTACAGTGTGTGACACTGGAATGAAAAGTGATTACCAAATTAGTCCATTGATTGGTTTGGCACAGTTCTGAGTGTGGATAATGAGAAGGCCTGCTGTGGGTGTGAGAGCTACCAGACCTAAGGGCATAGAGCATGAATAGAATAGAAGGAACAGAAGTTGTTGCTTGTTTCTTGCTGCTTTATCACTTGCTGTTTGCTGATTTGCTGCCTTCTGTCTGGCCTGCCACACTATGAACTGTGTTATGGTTTGTGTCTAGGTGGCCCCCCAAGCCTCATGTAGTCATAGAAGAATCTAGCGTTTGTGATTGGTTTGTTGTCTAGCACTGGGGTTGGCTGTGTGAGTGCTGCACCCGCCCAGGGGTGGAGCCAGAATACAATGCAAAGTCGGGAAGGAGGTGTGCTTTTCCTCTTTTGCCCTGTTCACTCTTACCGCTTGCAGCCAGGTTGCCCCTCAGCCACACCACCCTGCCTTGGAACCCACTAAGTATGGACTGAAATCTCCAAGAACTGTAAGAAATAAACCTTCCCTTCCCTAATTTTGGGTATCAGGTACTTTGTCTCAGCAACGAGAGAAAAGTAACCAAGACAAACTGTTTCTCCTCTGTGATGCCCATCTGCCATGCTGCCTTGCCTTTGAATCAGGTGATTATGGACTGAAATTTCTATAAACTGTGAGCTACAATAACTTTGAGCATTCAGTATTTTGCCTCAGCCATGAGTAAAGTAACTAAGACATACTGCTTGGAGTGAGTGGTTGTTCTCACACACAGTCTGATGTACATACTCACACACACACATGTTCAAACCATTTTCTCTGATGTGAAGTATGACCAGAGATTTCTGTAAGACAGTGCCTCATATTTGTGTCCTACTTTTGGCTTTGCAAAGGATTTCTGCATCTAGTAGATTTAAATTTTTTATTTTTGTGACTGCCTTCCTAAGGTATGCAGGCACCTGCAGTTGTAATTAGTTGAAAAACAGGCCCAGAAACATAAACAGCTTACTGCAGCCTTCAAGAGCATTGCTGGCCAGAAGTAATGCCTGGGCTAAACATATCCAATGTAAGGACAGCCCCACAGTAAAGAATTCCCCAGCCCCAGATCAGTGGTGTCAAGGCTGAGACACCCTTCTGTAGGAAAAAGGAGTGTGGAAGGTGGCCAGGGTTCTAGCCCCAGGGCTTCTACTAACTTGCTATGTGAGACAGGTCAAATTCCCTGACCTCACCTGTTTTGAACCTGTGCTTTCTGGGGTCTCTTGTGGTACTGGTTTGGGGGTAACCACTGCTCTGTCTGTTCATCTTTCCTCCCATTCTTCATGAGTGGTGTTCCTACACCCCTTTCCAACCTTGAAAGCCCCACAGGGATTTCTTGATCCCCAATTTACTAAGGATTCCCACAACTAGTGGTTTTAAACCTTTTGTTTTGATAACTACAGGAATCCTGACCCTGGCCAAGGATGGATGGCAAAGGGGTAGGCATTTAACCAAAGCCAGGCCAGAGACCTTCCATGAGATTTTCAGCTTGGAATTAGAGACAAAGACCTTTCTCTGCAGATCAAGCAGTGAGTGTGGTTTCAGGAGTTGTGGGGCAAATTCCGCTGGATGGAAAGGAAGGATGCCTACTCACAGAGAAAGTCACAGTAGAGCTCTGGAATGTGTGAGAAGCAGCCCACGAAGCCCATCCACCCCTGGCCTTCCTTACTTTTGGCTATAGAAGTCAACAGATTCCCCTTCTGGCCTGTTCTGGTGTGAACAGGTTCACTTGTAAGGACATGTTTCTGTAACCTCCAACCCACTGCTCTTCTCACCAACCTCCCTCCCGTGACATGCTTTCTCATCTTCCTTTGAGCAGGCAATCCTGAGACGCAGTGTAGACAAAAAGAAGAAAGTGCATAAGACACCTGCTGGGACTTCTGTTTCTTCCTACCTTGAAGAGTGACACTGTAGAGCTACTAATCAAGTCTGGCTGCCACTTTCTCTTTTATTTGAGGGTGGTAAGGTTCATGTGTGAGGCACCATCAGTAAGCTTTTGTTCTGTGCAGCATGAACGCTCCAGTGACACTAGTAAGAGTCTCCTTTCACAGGGAGAGAGGGGACAGGAGGGTGGAGGGCAGAAGCTCCTCTTCCCTCACTGCTTCTCCCCTTAGGCATCCTGATTCCTACTTTCAAAGAGCCTGAGACACTGCCATCAAAACACAGACATCAGAATTGTGCAGCCATGGCACTGTGTGACATGAGAAAAGGCCTGGTTGGTCTGGTCTGCAGGCCAAGTGGGGTTAGTGCAGGGAAGTGTCACAGCATTATATGGACAAAGTAAAACATCCAGGCTGGATAATCCTCTCAAGTCCGGGAGGAAAATAGCTAGTGTGATGGATGATTCCAGCACTGACTAGGGAGCACAGAACACTCCCACCCAGCAGGCAGAGATGTTGAAGGGGGAGGGAGGCTGCGAGGGCTGCAGTTCGGGCCAGAGGTCACTGAGAGGGCCAATACTCTTCTGAACGTTTCTCCTGCCCAAATCAGGACCAAATATGCTGATCGGACTGCACCCCTAGGTCACACATGGGGCCTGTGGAAGAGGCAGGCAGAAGGCCTCTTCTGGACATATAAGGTCAGGAAATTGGGTCGGGCCATCTGCAGAATCAGAGTCCTTCAGAAAGCTTCACAAAGTCTCAGCAAAGCTGGGCATCATCTTGGAGATTGTCTGGTTCAACCCCTCACCCCAAAAATGAGGTCCAGAGAGAGGGAAGAGTTTGAGTCCTGGACCCCAGCACCATAATGGCAAAACCAGATCAGGAACCTACTCCTCCTGGCTCCTCCCTTCAGACATTTCCCTTCCTCTTGCTTACCAAAGGATTTGTTAAGCTAAAAATGCATTAAAGCAGGTATGGTGGTGCATGCCTGTAATCCCAGCATCTGGAAAGCCAAGGTAAGAGGATCACTGGGAATTCAAGGCCAGCATGGGCTACATACTGAGACCCTGTCTCAAAAAAAAAAAAAAGAAACATTACAAATGCACTAAGATGTACTAAAATGATAAGGAGCATCCTAGTCAGTGAAGAATATGGATGTGTATAACTTATCTACTGCTGTTGTGGTAGACTGATAACTGGTGGTCAACTTGTAATACCAGCTGAACTGAATCAGCATGGTGATGAACATGGATGGCCCACCCTAGAATTGCTGCCAAAATAAAAAGAAGAACTGGAGAGGAAGAGTTTAGGCTTGTTGGTTCTCCTGTTGCCATTGGTTCTCCTGGAGGAGCTTGTCAAGCTTCTTTCCTGATATGAAATTGGCTGTTCTTATCATCAGAGGAGCTCAGGACCTTGTTGTCATTGAGAATGGCTATGGTACACTTTGGGGGAGCTCTGGTCTTTACTGCTTCCTGGCTCCGGAGGGGAAGATACTATGCTGTCCAATCTCCAGAAGAAACTCGTCATGCTGGTTTCCTGATTTATATGAACTCAGCTGTTATTGTTAGAGGAGCTCAGGACCTCATCGTGGCTGAGGATGGCTGCAGTACTTTTCAGGGGAGCTCTGGTTCTTACTGTGAGTGTTGTCTCCTGGCTCCTGTGCAGAACCCTCAGCCTACTGGCACAGATTCTTCACTCCACTGGCACAGACTTTCTAGCTTACACCACTGACCTTTGGGCCTTCCCAACACAGATCTGTGAAACAGAATTGCATGAGATATTATTATGGGTTCTAGGATTCCAGCTGGACTCATGGTGGGGCATTGTCATTGGCTCTAGGTCTTCAGCTGGACTCCTGCAGGATGTTGCCATAAGATCCAGGCCCTCAACTGGATTCTTTGGGTCTTAGTGTGTGGACAGATTTCCTGCACTCTTTCTTTTGTAGTTGACTCTTTGAGTAAACATTATAAAATAATACTATAAATTATGTGTCCTGTAAGTAATTGTTTTCCTTGCAATCCTGACTACAACAGCTGTATAATAAATTAGTCCACAATTTAAGGTCAAAAGCAACCACCTTTTAGTTTCTCACAGAATCTTGGTGGGAATCTGGAAGCTGCAGGGTTGGGTGGTCCTAGCTCAGAGTCTCTCATGGGGTTGCAGTCAGGATGGAGACTGGAGCTTGTTGAGTGTTCTCAGTGTGGAGAAAGCAAGGAAGAGCAGAGACCCAGTGAAGGGGATGATGAATCTGGGGCTAGATAGAGTTGAGTAAGGGCCGGTGAAGAACAGAGGCCGGGCATGAAGTGGGGACGGGAGAGACCAGACAAGCTTCAATCTCCATGCCCTATCGTTTTTCTCAAGAAGTTTCCTTGCCCCTCCAGTACTCCTCCTTCTTTGCCCAGGGCTCCTCAATCTCACTCATCCTGCCGATGACACAACAGAGATTATCCCTTGGCTTCTCTAAATAATAATGATGGTGGTGATGGATGAGACTAGATGAGAGTTGCTGAGTACTTACTAAGTAAACACCAGGTCTTGTTCTTTGCAATTTACAAGAGCAAAGGGACAGTATTTTGAGATAACAACTGCCTTTTGCTTTCTTGCATTTGTCCTTGCTCTGGATATCCCTTCTCTTATGAATCAGGGAAATTAGGACCAGCTTTGCAGGAAAAGATCGATGAAACTTTGAATAGAAGTTTTTAAAGCAATAAAGAAATACTAGACCTGAAAGTATTTTAGTTTAAGGAATTAGAAGATTGAAAAATACATGAGGTGTTTTAGGCTAGAAGCCTGACTTTTCTCCTCAGCATGTGTGGAACCAAAGTACTCAGCACCCAGAGCTTCCACTGGAAATTCAGGGTAGGAATGCTGCCAAGAGGCAGAAAGTGGAATGCCAGTAGGAGAAGGAAGGAGAATGATGATAGCTCAGCCATCACTGCCAAGGTCTCTGAGAAATGGCTCTCTACCCCAGCTGGGGACTGGATGTGGAGCCAGGTGGGATAACAGATGCCACAGAAGGTAGAGTTTCCCAGAACTCTAGAATATAGACCAGGACCGCGAGGCCTGTCTGCACCTCACCTGCCATCTGCATATCCAGTAGCATCTGTGCATCCAGGTAATGAAGTTGGAGGGGAATCTGGGCTGAGAGCCCCAAAGGCACCTAACAGCAGTCAGCGTGTGTTGAGGGAGGGCTATACGTGCACTTGTACAACTAGATAAGCAACATGAGCATGGGCACGGGCACACACACCATCCCTTCCCTCAGATAAACTGACCCTCAGGGAAAGAAAAGGAAAAAGAGAAGGCAAAGCCTGAATTTACTAGAATTTACACCAAAGTGACTATATTTAATACCAGAAGAGAAAATCTTGAATAGACAGAATTAAATTTTCTGCTCCCACATGAATAGAGCTCACATGTAGGTTACATTTAGAGAAATGTGTTAGTTTTGTCCTCTTTGTCATCTCCCAACCACACCTGTCAGACCATGTGGACCTGGAACCCCCCACAGCCCTCTCTTTGTGCCTTTTTCTCTGGCAGCCTCTTCTGCTCCTCCGCCTTCATTCTTCTGGCAACCTGCTTTCTCCCAAGCCTGCACCTCCCTCATACCTGTGGGTACCTGTAGGTTGGCAGAAGAGTAAAGGGAATGGCCAGGATCTGATGACTCCAGCACCACCGTGCATGAGACCATAGGCAGGTCATTAGACCTCTCAGGCTCAGTCTCCATCTCATAAAATGGGAGCATTGGCTATGAGAACTGTTTGCACACAGGTGTTGTGAAGCTCATAAGAAATAACAAAAGTACCCAGTGAAGTGTAATAGTTCACCCCCAAGAGCCAGACACTGTTCTAGCTGCCTTCCTCTATGAATTAATCACAAGTTAATCTGTACAACAACTCAATAGGGTGGATTCTTCGACTTACCTCAATTCACAAATGGAGGCAAAGAGAGCGTTCAGTGACTTGCCTTCATCTTACACCATGAGTCTGTACCCAGGCTATTGGCTGCTGGCTGTGATCTCCTTACTTCTCTCCAGGAAACTCAAGTGTCATGTTCTGAGGACTCTGCTCACCCCAACCAACTCTGTCCATCGAAAAGTTTGCTGGTGGTAATGGGTCACCTTGTGTTTTATGCCTCCAGGAACCCAGGACTCTTCAGTGGTATAGACGATGTCCCCTCAAGCCTCCTGTACTGTAATGGAGACAGCCCAGAAGCAATGCCCCATTGAGACCAGAGCTGGCCTAACACAGGAGCATAGTCTTTAAGGTGCCCAGGTGTGCAGGTGTTGACGCTTTGGTAGTTGGGTTTTGAGGAGACAGAAAAGTCTCAGGCATGGGAGAAACCAAATCTATGCCTAGGGCATCCTGTTTCGGGTGGCCAATACAGAAGCATTTAAACATACTGTCACCTACAGGACTCTATGCAGCACACCAGCTATTTGTCACTACTGGGCTGGTACTGAGTGAAGGATGAGCTGGCCTAAAAGGCTGGCCCATTAGTGCCTGGTCTAATCAATCCTCCATAAGTGGGAGCCCTCGCAGAAAAAGAGACCAAAATGTAACTGGCATTCCTTCCTCAGACACTGGCTTTCCTGCTGCCCTCAGCCACCTTCTATCTTGCCCAACACCTCACAGACCAGTGTGTAATTACCCAGCAGCCTGTCCAACCTCTGAAGGTAATGGCAGCCCTGGACTCACCCTTCCCTAGTTGGAGCTCAAACTGCTAGGACCTATCCCTCCTCCCAGTGGCATGCAGCACGTGACTCCCAAAGCTGGATATAGATAGAGCCTTTGCTGATTTTTATGGTGACCAATTTCAAGGTACCAATGGTTAAACAACCAGCTTGCAGTACTCCTGAATATTTAACAGTCCACTGTTACAAGAGGATAATGAGCCAGCTCCAGCCCACTCCTGCCTAACCTGCTCAGAAAGCACAGGAGGCTTGTGGCCGAGGACACCTTACCTACTTCTGGGTCAGGATGGGACTTGTCCTCTTAATTCTCCAGCTACCCTGAAATTAAGACAACTGAGAATCTTAATTCCCTTTTCCCTACACCCAGAGATGGAAGAACAAACTATCAATCAACAGTAGATATAAGGTGCAGATACAGAAATGAATATTCCCCCAGGTCTCATATATCAGGCAACCTAGTCAGAATAAAGAATGGGTACACAATAATTATAGTTACTATTACTGTACTATAATATTTACATTATACTATATTATATTGTATTATATTTAAGATTAGCCCTGGGAGATGCATCTAGAAAGCCTCTGCCAGAGATAGCATTGTCACGAGAGGTGCGTGGTTTTCTATTCCTTTTGGGGGCTCCCTTCTCCAGGCCCATTAGCAGGCAGCAAGTGCTCCTGCGCAGTCACTGATACATACAGCCGGTAACCATCGGGCCAACCGTTTGTTTGCTTTTCGGCAGTGTGAAGGTTGACTTGAGTCATTTTGCACCCAATTACTTTGCAGTAAATTTGCAGGCTGTTTCTTGTCCTGCGATATTGATCCAGCATCTCACCTTGAGCTTGTTTATTGACACATCAAATTCAGAAGTCAGGCCCGCTCGATTGACCACTTCCCAATTAGGGCATTTATATGATGTCACCGAGGCTCCTTGTCATGTTCTGACGAGAGCCATTTGTCCCCCAACCACTGCTGCAGCCCAATCACCTGCAACCAAGTTGCCATTTTTCTCTGACCTTTCTGGAGACAGACGGCAGTCCATAAAATACATCATTAGCAATGTGTCATTTTATCTTGCCTCCATCTCCTCACGTGAAAGGTGCTTCCTTCAACAAAAGATTCTGCAGTTGAATTTTCCCCAGGGAGAACTCACAACCACTTCTTGACTGGGGCAGTGGAAAAGGGAAATCAATGCTTCCTATCTCATAGGGGCAGCGCTCCTCCCTCTGTGGGAAGCAGGCATTTGAACCGTAACTTGGAGCAGGTTGCTGGAGAAAGCTGAGATGATGTCCAACTGTCAAGGACACCCCAAATATCAGTCATGCCCAGAATGCGGGCACATTCAGATAAATGTCCTGGCTGAAGTTTCTGGCTGTCGTGTCCTGCTGTGCTGTGAGTGTGTGTGCTAGTGAATGGAGAGGAGTGAGTGGAAGAAGACTGCATGGCATATGTGCTCTGAGGACTGTGCACATCTTTCCCAAGGTAGGCAGTGTTATCACCTCATTTCTGGAGCAGTCTTACAACTGAGGGGAAGTGGAGGTAAATGTAGGCCTCCTGCTTTCTAAAACAAGGCTAGAAGAACAAGATTGGAGTTCATGAGGGCTGTACCAAGACAGGCTTTTCTTACCATTGTACCCCTAGGACCAGCTCTCCTGGCCAGAAAAAGCTCCCCCAGAATGATGGCTGGATATTGACTGAGAGCTCAATTTAATCCAGAGTGGTACATTTTGAATTAAAATCTTAAATAAGTATTCTTATCACAAGTACTGGTAATTTGTGTGGCATTTTAGAGGCCATTCACATACGCCTGCTAGAAAAAGTTAGGGCTGGGACCTGAGCCTAGATCTCTGGACCTCGGATCACACTGAACTTGGATCTGTAACAACGATGCATGATGTTTGGGATGTTAGACAGTGGCAGGTGGTTTGTGTGTAGGGCAGTGGAGGAGGAGGATGGAAATGAGACTGCTCATGCAGCACACTGTCATCC
>RJWT010040864.1:0-12423 GCA_004365215.1 Cuniculus paca
AAGCGACTCAGCTGGCATTGGGGATGTGGGATATGGTTAGACCTAATGCTAGGGTTATGGAATCTCAGGTATTGGGTTGTAGGGTGTCTGATTTTGGAGCCCAGGTCCTCCTATTTTGCTTCTTGGCCCTACCCATGGCATTAGGATGAGATTAGAGATAGACTTAGTGTTGGGGTAATGGGACCTTTCTGTGAATCCAGCTGCATATATTTTAAAGAAAAAGCAAACAGAGATGAAAAAAAAGACAGAATAGGTGTCATTGAAGCTTTGAGAAGTGTTTTTGCAGCTGACAGAGCGATCTATTACTATGTATCATATACAGCACTTTAGAATAACAGTTGTGACTGACATTGTTATACCAGGACCATTGGCTTTCAAAAATCTTTGCTCAGAGGTGATGGTCATAGGACAGTTAAGGAAACAAAAATTATGTTTTTGTCATTACAAGTAATTTTAGTTTGAAAGACAACAGTATGGTATGGTGTTTACCTAAACTTTGTATTTTAGAAGATTTATGGTTGAGGAACATAAATATGTTTAACATACAAAGAAGTTAGCAATAATTATCATCTAAGCTTCCTAGAAGGTTTTATATATACTAACTTAGCTTCTATTTGAGACAAAATTTAGAATCCTTTAACAAGTCTGTGTAGAGTAACAACACTGACAGGAGTCAAAGGATAGCTTTAGACCTCCTGTAAGTTCAGGAAACAGTGCTTATTATGACTGTAGGGGGCCTTATCAAATATAAGTGGATCTCTTTTATACATTAACAAAATGCTTGTTTAGTTCAACCCAGTAGATGTAGATTGTTTTAAATGACAGGACTGTCCCACTGACATTTTTTGTTTTTGGGTATTGTACCAAATATAAAAAGAAATGTCAGAAGTTTTGATTGTTTTGTTTCAAGTCCAGATACAGTGCATATTATATAAAAGAAAATATTTATTGATTACTTTGTATTAAACTTATGTACTTCAACTATAAACTTTGTACATTTAGACAAGGCACAGATATATAGTCTATTTAGACCTTAGATGTGTGGACTGTATATATCTATTCCTGTGTGTGTGTATAGAAAGAACACCAAATACACTGTGACCTAAAAGAATAATTGTTTATTTGACCAGTTATAAATTAATCACTTAAAGACTTTACAAGTGTATTTGAATAACACTTGACTATCTTAAAACTCAATTTTATAAAAAATTAAAATCCTAGTAGTAGAAAACACAAGAAATTATCTTGATGAAAACAAAACCTTTCTTTCCTGGGGCAGTTGCAAATTTTTAGTAAGAACACATTGATGAGCAGATCAGTATTCTTTAGGAAACCTTAGTGCCTTAAACATAGAAAACTCTTTAAACTTTTAATTATAACCACTTAGTTATATGCAATAATCTTTTATATAGTATTATGCATTTAATTCTGATAACCTTATGAAGAATACAATCTTAAGCCTTTCCATTTTAAAATATTAATAACTCTGAAAACCCAGATACATCGTGTTTTTTATAGACCTCAAGAAGCTAAGGTTACTTTTTTTCTTTCTTTCTTTCTTTTTTTTTCTGTTTGCGACAGGGTCTCACTGTGTATTTCAGACTGGCCTTGAACTCATTGTGTAGGCCAGGTTGGCCTCAGACTTGTGTCAGTCTGCCTCTACTTCCTGAGTGCTGGGATTACAGACATGTGCCATCACACTTGGCTGTGTTAACAGTGTTAAAAATATTCTTTATCTTATTAACCAATTTCATTTAATTTGGTTGCTAAAGATTTATTTAGGTCATGTGAATAGTAGACATTTGAAATAATTATCTGTAAGCCAATTTAAAAAGAATTTTGGGATTTTATCAGAATCTGTTGATTTTTTAATTAAGTTTATTGGTACATTTTAGGTATACATAGTGATCACATTCATCATAGGGAATTTGTACCTGTATGTGATATATCTTGTTTCTTTTTTTCCCCCTACTCGCCTACCCTCTCTTCAACCCCTCTTCCCCTTCCTATTTACAAAAGCTTTGTTTCCATTTCTTTCCTCCTTTTCTCATTGTTTTAAATAATCTTTTAAGGGTAGCAAACAGAACAGTCTGTACATTAACCAAGATCATTTGTATATAACCTTGATATTACCAAATCTTATGGATTTTATTGCAAGTTGAATCCAGTAACTCCCATAACAGTGACTAGATTTTAAAGAGACCTCTGTTGAATTTTCTTGTTTTCTTAATCCCAGGCTGATTTGTTAGCCCTTGAATATCTGTATAATTGGTTTTGTTTTGTTTTAGTAAGAAACTGAAGCATTGAACCAGCAGTCTATAAATACATATTTTTTAAAAGAAAAATAAGTTGAGCTTCAAAAAAAATGTATTAAATGGAACAGTTGTAGACACTTTAGCCAGTTATTACAAAAACCACTTAGAAGGAAGTCAGACCAAAAAAAACTAATGCGACACATAAAGCAATTACATTAAGTCAAAGTGCACTGTTAGATGTATTGGTCATTTGAAATATAATTACTCCTTTTTTGTAGTTTAAGTTATAAGTAGATTAGTCAGAATGCTTCCTAGGCTGTACCAATCCATAAATCATAACAAATTTTTTAGTAATTCTCTAGTTAGTCTAACATTGTAGAATTAAACTGATAAAGAGTTAGAAGGGGGAAAAGAGAAGAGTTATAAATTGCCAGATAGGGTCTTTGTTCATTTTCTCTCTTTGTTACAAAACAAATCAAATTTGAGGCCATGTCTTTACACTCTAACTTACATAGAGGACAGGCCGAATTAGAAAAATCAACGTTGATTAAAGAAAAAAAAGTCCTGTTTTGAAATGGTCCCAATTTTGTAAAATATACCTTATGATGACATTTTTAGGGCTAGACACTGAGTGGTGCAGGATCTCATAAAATAATGTGCATCTCCAAGATCTCTCATATATTTCTGAAAAGAAATAGAACAAAGAGCAAAGACAGTAGTATCCTTTTAGGTCCTCTGCCCCAATCAGATAGCTTTCACTTATCCCAACTTTCTGGGATATGGTAACACTGGTTAAGACCCTATTTTCCCTGGGTCAGGCAACAGGCTGACCCCAAGTTTCCTGGGATTGGACAATTCAGCTCAACCTAGTTACCCTGGTATCTCGCAGCACTGTCAGTTCTAATTTTCTTGGGGTCAGGCAGTGAGCCCATGCCAGTTTATCCAGAGATGGGCAACAGTACTACCCCAGTTTTCTGTCATGACTGCTGTCTTGGTGTCCCTGCTATCATGCAGGAATCTGTTTCTAAGCATTTCTGGGTCTGCTTGTGTCTTTAGTAAATGTGAAAGGAAGGAAAAAAGTCATTCATAAGGGCTATGTTTTTCTTAGAAAGTCACCTCCTTTAGGGAATGGTAAGTTATGTAGAGACTTCATGGCAAGTCCATGTGGTTAAATAAGAAAGTCCAGAGGTTCCTTATTGTACAGAGTTGCTACAAAGCACAGACTTGATGTGGTTGTTTTTTTTTTAGTTTTTTTTTTTTTTTAAAGTGTGGAGATAAACACAAGGCTTAGATTATTGCAAGAAAGCAAGCAAGCAACAAATTGACATGAGAGCCCAGAGAGGGCTGTGAGAACTGGCAGAGAAAGGAGTACTAGGACCCAGGGAAACCAGGTATTCAACTTTTGCAGCGTTGGAGTTTGTCCTGAACATACTGTGTCCTCACTGCATCCACTGTGCAGTGTTGTCACCCCCAACATTATTACGTTTCTTCTTCATCCTCTCTGTGGTGGTGCCATCCTCAGTGCTAATCCTTCTTGTCTTGCAGGTCACTAATGGGTAATGCATCCCTGGAGCATGGCCCTGTTAGGCAGGATCTCACCTCAGCAGAGCTTGGCGGGAGGAGGTTTGGGCCCTACTTGTATGTTGTGACACAGTAAGCTAGGTAGCAGTGACTACTGGGTGAACACCAAGCTGCTGTGGAGGGGAGGAGACCAGTAGACATGTCAGCCACCATCAAGTAAAGTCCCCTCTCCCCCATCATTGCTGGCAGCATAGGAACTTTTTTGCCTCACATCTTAGACACTTCTGTTATTAGGTAGCTTCTTCTAAAAGTGCCTCTCCAGTCAAATGTTACTGGGGTTTTGGGTTGCTTGCTTTTCCTTGTAGAGTTGGATTCCAGGTTATTGTCTCAAACAAAAAGTTGAATGAAATGAGCAAAAAGCAGTAGCAAAGTTTATTTGAAAAAGTAAAAGTGGAGTGTGAGAGAGAAACTGGCTCTGCAAAGTGAGCTTGGGTCCAGTAAAAGAGGAAGAAGTAAGATAAAAGAACACCATGGAGAAAGCAGGGTGGGCTGTTGTGAGGAAAGCCATGATTGCCAGCCAGCCTTTCTTGGCATCTTTGACCTTTTATACTGTCCAGATCTCAAGGAAACCCAGGAGAACTTCTGCATATGGGTCCCAAGAGGGGGTGCTGGGATCCCATGCCTCAGGCCAATGTCAGGTCTAGGCCATTCTATTGAAAATCTACTCAAGTTCTCTCAAGAAATCCACATGCAGGGCTTTGGAAACTTTTCCCAGCATGTGTTCTGGGATCTTACAATTAACAGGTCATGCCTACTTCCTCAGCCAGCCTTGCCACACCCTAATCTCCTATATTACTTGTGATTGGTCATTCACTCTACCACCCCTTTAAGAACACAAAGTTAAATGATTTATGTTTTCCTGTTAAAGGGCTAGAAACAGATGACAGGCTCAGACTGGAAGAGGATGAAGGACAGTGGAAAAGATGAACTTTATTGAAGAGAAGAAAAAAAAAGTGGGCTCCTACTAGTTTAAGGTGTTTAGGTGACCCAGTCAGGCATCAAAAATCAGTGTTAACTGTTACCCAATTGCTTCTTTTATTTACATAATATGGTAGATTCCTCTGGCCATCCTAAAAAGTAGATCTGTGACAATTTAGGCAGACCATGCTTGTCTCATTCTGTTTGGAGAGTGAAAGAAATAAAAAGGGGAGAGATTAAAGATAAACATATCATTTTGAAGAATTTCCTTAGATCTCATATGGTTAGGACCCAAAAATGTGCATATTTGGAGGTTTCTCCCTCAGGTGTCATCCCAAGGTTGGTTTCCTCATACTGTGTTGCAGGATTAGCTTTCACATTTCTGTGTGCAAAAGGTTTGCTCCAGACACTAAGTGGGCAGTCCATGTGCCTTCCTGGAAGAGCAAGTTTTAAAATTCTGTCTGACCCAGGAATGGGTTAGACTGACCTAAAGAAATTTCAAATGAAATCACTGCATGTCCAGGGGCATACCCTCTGACACCTTTCCATTTCTTTTTGGAGCAAAACTAACTCATTTTAAGTGCTTTTATACTCATTTTAAGTGCTTTTATATGTAAGTACTCATTTTTTAGATATGCACTTTTTTTTTTTTGTAATTATGCACTCATTTTTGGGAGCCTTTGACCACTGACAAGGGAAACAGTTGCAGAGAGAGAAAGCCATGTAGAGGACAGAGTGTTAAAGGAAAGTAAAACATTCAGTTGAACTTACCAAATCAGTACTTCAGTTTACCTGTTACCTAGCTCACCAAAAAAGATATCATCAGAACGGGTCTAACGAAAAAGAAAATGGGGACCTTAACTCACCCAGTCCTTAGGGTAGGTTGTAGGTTCACTGACTTAGATCTTTTTACAGAACAAAATTGAAAGTTGTGTCAGTGAGAGGCATAGAAAGATTTATTAGGCAGAAAGAGAAGTATACACTTGGGAGTGAGTGTAGATGCTCATAGAGTGAGGTGCTTTATGGTCTGGGCTGGAATGTATGCCCAAGTGTCTGTCAGGTTACTTATTTAGTGGGTTAGATCAGAATGCAGACTATTCATATATGTTAGCAGTTTAGAGACATGCTAACCTCTGTAGTGCTGGTTCCTTGAAGATGGCAGTCTTTGGGATTTGTGAATCTGTAGTATGGGGGGAAAACACAGACTCACTTTCCAGATAAAAAGCATAAAAAAGCACAGGTCTAATTTACAGTCTTGTTGTATTTCTAAGACCCTTAGGAATTTTTGGAGTAAGTTTCCTGGAAGGAGAAAGAAAGCATTGTAACCTTAGATAACTTTGTGTCCTAGAGCTGCATTTTTCTTACCATGTTCACATTGGGGCCGTAATTTATTTGTATGTATTGCTGTTAGGCAGCTCTGAACCACCAATGGGACAGTCATGCATGTACAACTAACTAGTGGTTCAAACTGGCAGGAATGTGTTAAGAATACAATTTTAAAATAACAATTTTTCTTTCTTTTCTACTCTTCTAGTTTACCTTTGTTACTACTTTACTAGAGGCATTCTCTATTTCTCATACCTAAGAAAAGAAGTTAGGAAGAAGGAGGTTGGCAGCAATTCTGAAATTATGCTATGTACCAGATAGGGTAGAACAAAGTAGTACATATAGTAGAATTTGGGAGTGAACCATGACACAATGGGAGAATGATACAGGTAGGTATGTATTGGAGATACCAGATTAACTCACGTTACAATAAAAATCAGTAAGAATGCTTTTAAAATTTAGATTCCTGGCTCACAAGTCCTGCGATTCTTTTTTTTTTTTTCATTAGTTACTTTGGTTGGATCCTAGGAGTCTGTATTAAATAACATCTGTGAAACTGCTTGGGGATTTTCAAGGCCAAGTAACATGCAATTTGACCAGAGCCATTTTCTCCAGGTTAACCTGGATCATTCTAATCTTTATTCTGACTTCTTGAGGTTATTGGCAATAGAGATCATCCAAATTGTGAGGTTTGAAGTAACCTTTGTAGAGTACATGTGTCTCTGTGGGGTGTTTTTATTTTTGTAAATATGCTCTTGATTTTTTTTTTCAACAGATTTGTGATTACCATATGAAAAACATTGTATTTTAGGTTCTATATTGAAAGGCAATGTCCTTGCCCCAATGGAGCCTATTTCTGTTTTGGTAGGAAATACAGTATGGAGGAGGAAGCAAGTAATTGCAGGTGTGTGAGAAATCCAGAGGATGATAAGTATATTAGACCTAACCTGTGACTATCAGAGAGGTCTTTCCAGCGTAACTGATGTTTCAGCATAACTAAGAGCATAGCAAAGCTGACTAAATTTGGTTAGCTTACGAGGAAGAATAAAGCTGGGGTCAGTAATCTCTGTAGGTGTAGCAATTTAGGGAAAGCTTAGAAGGTGAGAGAATATTAAAGGGAATAAATGTAGACAGTGAGGTAGAGTTAGAATTTTGGGTTTTTATTCTACAATGCAGTGAGAGTTGTTGAAAGGTTTTAAGTGAGGTGATAATACCAAGTTTGCATAGTGAAGATCTAACTTCCTACTGAGTGGAGAATGATGGAAGGGGACAAAGAGATGCAAGGGAACACCATTTCCAATGAAACTGTTTTATTAATCATAGAAGGACTGGTTTCCTGCATTGAAATGGTAAACACAAGTATAAAATAGTTAGAGCTCAGGTAAGGTTTATGAGATTTTGTGATAAATTTGTTTCAGATGGCAGGGAAGAAGGACTAGGAAAGGATGTCTCACAGACTTCTGATTGGAGTAATAACGTGAAGAGTATATTTAAAAGAAAAGGGAAAACTGGAAGATCACTTTGAGTATAAAGATTGAGTTTAGTTTTAAACATGTTTGAAAGATTTCTGGTGATGTGTATTTGATGGTTGGAAATACCTATTAGGAACTCGGGAGAAAAGTGTGGGTTAGTGATCTAGTTAGATTTAAGTGACAAAGGTGGTCATTGAAGAGATGGCTGTTGATGAGATTGACTAGACAACAAATACAGAAATGGAAAAAGGACAAGGGCAGGAACCTGAAATTTTCCAACATTTAAACTTTTTATAGAGGAGAAAGATCAAGTGAAAATTTGTTCTGCTGTAAGTCCACACTGAACTATTTACAAAATATTTGTTTTGGGGCCAGGGATTTAGCCTCAGCAGTGTAAGCACGCACTTGGCAAGCGCAAAGTCATGAGTTCGATACGTGGTACCAAAAAAAAGCAAAAAAAACATATATATATATACACACACACATATATATATTTCTTTCAGCTGACCATCTTGATTTGTTTTTATCTCCCATCTTGAACTTTTGAGATAGGTAGATTGATGCCAGCTTACCCGATGGTTTTTCTTTTTACCTGTCTTCTTTTAGAGTTAAGTTCACTATTTATGATTCCATTTTATCTCCATGTTTATTTTAATAGTTATATTTCTTTTCAAACTTTTTAGGAATTGCCTTAGATTTGGTGTATATAAGTGTCTTACTCTGTTCAGGCTACTGTAACAAAAACTTGGGAGTGAGTGGCTTACAAACAATAGGCATTTCTTGCTCACAGTCCTAGAGGGTGGACACTCCAAGATAAGGACCCTGGGAGATTTGCTGACTGAAAGCTGATGTTTGGTTGTAGTGAAGTAAAGTCCATTTTCTCATCCATAAATGGTTGTCTTGTTACAGTCTCACCTGGTAGAAAACTCAAATGATCTCTTAGGCATCTTTTATAATCACTAATCCCTTTCATCAGGACAGCCATCATGACGCACTCACCTTCCAAAGCCCCTACTTCCAAATATTATCATGTTGGGAATTTGGTTTTAACTTGGGGGTTTGAGGGGTGCACAGACATTCTAGTCCATTGGATCAGTTTTAACTTACTGCCCCTCTACCTTCAAGTAGTACAAACCATTTCTTCTTTATATAAATTATTCTTCCAATTGCTTTCACCTGTCTTTGTGGGGTACATTTTATTTTTGTGTACATTGTAACCCTACAATTTATAATTGCATGCTCACTTTATATATATCTCACTCTCTCGCTCTGTCTCCTCCCTCCTCTTTCTGTCTGTCTCTTTCTGGTGGTAGAAGGGATTGAAACCAGGGCCTTTGCACTGAGCTGTGTTCCCTGTCAGAAAGGGTCTCTCTTAAGTTGCCCAGGCTGAGCTCAAACTTGTGAATTCCTTCTATCTCAGCCTCTCAGTGCTGGGATTACAGATGTAGAGATTACTACCATGCTGGGCTATTTTTGCCTAGATTTTATTTATTAAATTTATTTCTTAAAGCCATTACAAGGAAGAAAATTTTTTTAAAAATTTACCTTCATGCCTACCATTTCTGGCACACTCTCATTTTTTAGATCGAAGTTTTCATTTGATTTTATGTTTAACACCTGAAGAACTTCCTTATAAAATTATCAGCTGGTACTACAGGAAATTCAGCTTTGTGTGTATATGTGTGTAAGACCTTAATTTTCTTTCATTTTTGATAGATATTTTCACTATGTAATTCACTTTTTTTTTTCCTCTGACCATTTTAAGGTATTACTCCATTGCTCCATTGTTTTCTGGCTTGCACAGTTTTGGAGAAGTTCACTGTAGTTCTTTATTCCTCTATACATGATCTTTTTTTTGTTTCTGGCTGCCTTTGAGAAGTTTTCTTCATCTTGGGTTTTAGTATTTTATCTATAATGAATATAGGAGTGTAGTTTTTTGGGGGCAGCAGGTGGTGCTGTGGATCAAACTCAAGGTGTCACATATGGTAGGCAAGCATTGTATCACTGAACTATACATCTCTCTGCTTAATGTTTGGTATTCTTTGAAAATTTTGCATACATGGGTTGATGTCTTGCATTCTTTTTGAAAATTTCTTGGCTGTTAACTGTTTCAGATTTTCATTCTGTCTCATTCTCTTTGCTTTATCCTTCTGAAATGTTAATTAAATGTATTATCCTGTAGTCACCAGATGGTCTTTGTTGAAAAAATGTTTAAAAGTCTTTGTATGCACATCTATGCAGCATGTGCTGATCTGTTTTCAAGTTTTCCAAGTCTCAGTTGTGTCCAGTTTACTGATGAGCATGTCTAAGGAATTCCACATGTTTTTTGGGGTTGGAGGCTGTGTTGGGAATTGAACCCAGGTCTTTGTGTATGTTAGGCAAGCACTGGTATACTGAGCTACACCCCTAGCTGGAAATTACTAATACTCTTTGCTTGTATTGTATTTGTTTGTTACTTACATTTGTTTCTTTCTTACAGTTTTCACATTTCTGCAGAAATTGCTTTTCTCTTTGTGCCTATTCCCCACTGCCCCACCCCTTTCCTGCTGGATCCCTTAACATTTTAATCATATTAATGCTTTTTGTGTGACAGTTCTGTAAAACCTGAGCTGTCTCTTTTTTGGGTTTGTTGATTACCTATGGACAGTGGTATTTCTTTGCTCTTCTGTGTCTTGTATACTTTTCTTTATTTTTCAGTATTAGGGTTCAAAACCAGGGCTGTGTGGGTACTAGGTAAGCACTCTACCACTGAGCTACATCCCCAGCCATGTCTTACACCTTTGACCAAGTAGCAGATACATGTGTAGAAAAATCATAGAGATTGATGCAGATAACATTTGTACTTGAAAAAGGACAAGCATCTTTTTTCTCAGTCCATTCATGTGGGGAGTTGAGTCAGTCTGTTAGTACTTGAGCAAAAGTTGGGTTTTGTTGGTGGTGTCTTTTTTTGTGTTTAATATACTACCAACTTTGTATGCCTCCAGTACTAGGTTCCTGCTACTTTGTGCTTGGTGTGAAGCTTGGGTACTGTAGAATTTTTTCATTTTTCCATCTAGATTTAATTGTGTCTTCCCACCTTGCTGTAGATGGGAATGTCTCTCAATACTTTTGCCCCTGTCAGTAGCCTGCTGTTGCCACCCAGAGTTAGGTTTTTGATAGGAACAAAGAGTTTTTCTATTCTGTTGGTCCAACCTCAGTCTTATACAGGCCCCTGAATTTGGGGTCTGTTTTTCTTTTTTTTTTTTTTTTCCCCAGTGTTTCTTTCCCTTAGTCCAAACTAGCCTGGTGTCTGTAGTTACTTTTGGATGGGAGTTTCCTGTTCCATGTCCGTCCGTAGCAGACCTCTGCATTGTGAAAGTATGGGATCCTAGACTGAAGTTTGTTTCCTCTACTCCTCTCAGGGCTAAAAAAGATTTGGTTTTGCCTTTTCTCTCACACCAGCAACTCTTTACCTGTGTCCTGGAAAAGGATTTCCTATCTTTTCCTAGAGGTAGAAGTGTTTTGTTTGCATTCTTCCCCCAGAAGTAATGAATCTTTACCAGAGCTCTATAGTTGAGAGATTTCGCTGCCTCTACTTCAAATTTATGCTTTGTTTTGTTTTGTTTGGTTTTGTTTTGTTTTGTTTTTTCTTTGTAAAAATTTTGAAAGATTGGAGGGCTTTGTAGCTTCTTCACCCCTGGTCCCCTGCTGACAGTCACCTCTTCTGCTCTACCACTAAGGGAGACTTTTTTGCTCTCCTGCTTACCCCAGTCTTTCTAATGACCACATGGTAAAGGCTTAATGGAGAACAGTTGAGTGGAGCCCTTGTTATCCTAAGCTGACTCACTAGCCCATGCTTGGCTTTTAAAATTTTAGCTTATTTTTTTATTACCTGCTTAATGGTCGCCAGTTATTTTTTCTGTGCTCTGCCAAAGGTGAGATAGCTTGAGTGTCCAGTTTCTCCTTGAATAGCCTTTTCCCTCTTAGGAATGTGGTTTGCTTGGCTGCCTTGCAACCTGAGCTCTCTGGTGTGCTCAAAAATAGGTACTCATCTTCCTTTTTTTTTAAAGCTCACTCAGTATTTTCATATTGTTTGAAGAGGGAATATTATCTTTTATAGCTGTTTACATCCCAAGCAGAGATAGAATTTGCACTTAAAACTTTTAAATTTCTACTTTGGTAGTAAGATAGTCTTGCATTTATATTCTATGTATATCTTTTCAAAGATTTAATCCTAGCATTGCTCTTTTGAGAGGGAGATTTTACTACAGGTATCCTTAGATTTCTGAATTTTATATTAAAAAATAAAATGACCCCAAAGGTGCCATTGTAAGCAGTGGCTAAATCCACTTGGATTCCCTTGCCACCAAATCCTTCACCCTTTCGAATCAGTCAGAAGTATTTGGGAATAGACTGTGGAACATTTAATTGAGAAGATAAGGACTTTGAGTATTTTTTGTAAGAATTGAAATTCCACTTTTTCATGAACAGATTTTCTGTTTCATAGACTCTTCAGATTTCTAGAGACATTTTCCTGCCACCTAAGTTGTTTATTCTTTTCTGATACAGTTAGGATACTAGACCTTCCTCCCTGTCCTCTGTTGCTAGTGTCTGTCTACCCCTACCCTCACACTTGTCTCTGTCTCCCCCTACTGCTATGTATTTTCTTACAAATATAATGAAAACCTAAATGACTTTTTTTTCCTGGTGGTGCTGGAGGTCCAGCCAGGGCCTTGTGCATGCTAGATAGATACTGTTCCACTGAGCTATACCCCAGCTGTTAACTTTTTTAAAAACTGAGAAGGTAGTAATACTTGCACCTTGTAGACCATTTGGACCTAGCAGGAAAGTTTTAAAAAAAAAAAGATAATAGTTATCAGCTAAAATCCCAC
>RJWT010040865.1:0-12423 GCA_004365215.1 Cuniculus paca
GCATTAAATCTATATAATAATTTTGGGAGAATGGCCATTTTCACAATGTTTGTTCTTCCTATCCATGAGCATGGAATGTCTTTCCATTTTCTGAGATCCTCTTCGATTTCTTTTTTCAGAGTACTGTAATTTTCATTGAATAGATCTTTTGCTTCCTTTGTTAGGTTGATTCCTAAGTATTTCATTTTTTTGGATGCTACTGTAAAGGGTGTGGTTTTTCTTATTTCTCTCTCAGTGCGTTTGTTGTTTGTGTACAGGAATGCGACTGATTTCTGAGTATTGACTTTGTCAGGGCGCTGACTTTAATAGATGTTCCTGCACACGATCTCTTGCTCGTGGACCTCTCCATCCTCATCTCCATCTGCCGTCTCCCATCTCCCGTCTCCATCTCGATCCTTGATCAGCTTCATCATTTCCTGCAGCTCGTCCTCCCAGTTTCATCATGGAAGAGCTTGGAAACCTTTAGGATTTCTTCTGTGATGTCTTTCTCAGACATTTTCTTAATTTTCATAGTAAAAAAATTACTAATACTCATTTTCCCTGTCCCCTCCTTGGTAGTTTTGCTTATCATTTTCTTGTGTCTTCTTTGTTGGGTTTAAACCCTGGGCTCTCATCACCACCTTCAGTTCCTTAATAGTATGAGTCCTGGGCCTCTGATCATTAAAGATATGGAAAGTTTCCCAGATTGCCTGTGTCTGCTCTTCAGTAAGCTTGGGCTGAGGACTCATCCTTGGTCTCTGGGCACTTGGTGGCCATGTTTGCTGTCTCAGTTGGAGACCGTTGCCAACAAACTCCATTGCTGTAGTTCTATCTGTTACTTCTGCTTTGTCTTGTTTTGTTTTTAGACAAGGTCTTGCATAGCTCATGCTGGGCTTGAACTCACAGGAATCCTCCTGTCTCAGCCTCCTAAGTGCTGGGATTGCCGGTGTGTACCACCATGCCTGGCCATCTGTTACTTTTTAAACTATAACTTTAATGGATTATAATTCACAATTTAAATTGCACAACTCAGTTATATTTGGTTTATTGAAAGAATTGTGAATTGTCACTACTGCTTAATTCCAGGACATTCTCATCCTTTAAAAAGAAACTCCCAACTCATTGACATTCACTCCCCATATTTTCCACCTGTTGTTTCTGACAACCACTGATTTTCCTTCTATTGCTGTGGTCTTGCTTATTCCAGCATTGCATATGAATGGAATGAAACAACACGTAGCCTTTTGTGCCTGACCTTTTATTTAACAAAATATTCATCCATGTTGTAGCAAACATCAGAATTTCATTCCATTTTCTGGCCAAATAGTAGTTCACTGTATGGATATACTACATTTTGCTTATCCATTTGTTTATTCATTAGTTGATAGACATCTGGATTTTTTTTTTTGGTACCAGGGATCAAACTCACAACCTCACATTTGCCAGGCAGGTGCTTAAGCTGCTGAGCTAAATCCCCAGCCCGACGTCTGGATCTTTTGAATTTCCATGTGAATTTTAGGAGTTTTTCCCAGTTCTGTGAGACATGTCATTGGGATTTTGATAAGGTTTGCATTGAATGTGTAGCTCGCTTTTGGTAATATAATAATTTTAATAATATTAACTTTAATAATATTAATTCCATTTTAATAATATTAATTCTGTTGATTCGTGAACAGGACAGGTCTTCCCATCTTCTAGTGTCTTCTTCAATTTCTTTCTTCAGTATTCTGTTATTTTCTTTGTGGAGGTCTTTCACTTCCTTGCTTAGGTTGATTCCTCAGTATTTTTTTGACGCTATTGTCATGGAATTGTTTTTCTGATTATTTTTCAGTTCTTTATTAGTGTATAGAAAAGTTACTGTTTTTTTAATGCTGTTTTTGTATCCTGACATTGTGTATTTTAATATACATTGTTTCCCAGTACTAAATTATAGGGGTAGAGCTTTAGTCTATTTGTGATAGGCAGTATACATAAAAAGGAACACCTGGAAGGTAATTTCATTACTATAATTACATCCAAGTAGTATGTGTTGAGGTGGGATGGGAGAATGAGAGGATTTGTGGGGTCATCTCAACCTTATCTTTACTGAGAAAACCTGTAAGAGAAGAAGATACGGGACGCGAGCAGAAGGGGAAAGTTTGGTGCTGAGGGGAATGGTAGAAGGGGATTAGATCTGAATGCAAGGGTCAGAACTGCAGAAAGTACCCACTCGATTGGGTCAAACACACTGTGCCCAGGGGTGTGATTTTGTGGTTTCCTCATTTTACTTCACTGTAGAGAGGGCCAAGTGTGGCTGGAAAATCACATATTGAGCAGTTACTGCTCACCCTGCTTGGATCTGGGCTCTCCGGCTATTGTGTGGAGCAAGACAGAAGGGTCCGCTCTTCTTTCAGAGCATTTCTAGTGCAGGAAACAGAATGAACCTGAGAACGGGAAAGGTAAAGAAGTGGAGTGAGGGGTCAGGGACAGCGACTCACAGCTGAGCTGCCCCAGCCTGTGCCCACAAGGGCCCCCAGGTCTCCAGCTTTCCTTGTGGTCACATGTGTTTACTCCCTGTGTGCTGGTTTCCAGATGAATAGATGAGTTCACATTGAATAAATGACAAATAAAGAATTTTATGCTTAGCGTTTTCATCTATTTTTTTTTTTTAGGAGCAGGATATATTTATTGAGAGAAAGCTTCTGTCTGAGAGAGAGACAGAAGGAGTCCTGAGTGGGTTGCCCTTCATCTATTTTTTAAGGAAAAGTAGGGTTGGTCAAAGCTCTACTTTTCATTATTGTTACAGTGAGGGGAAAAAGGAGCAAATAACAGACATGTATTTTGAGATTTCTCTTTTCTATTTGCAGAGGACTCCAGGAGGAAAAGTGGGGACGGGTCAGCTTGTGAAGAGAACCAGTTTAGCGATGATGAATATAAGACCCCGCTTGCCACCCCTCCCAATACCCCGCCTCCAGAGCCAGGCAGCAGTAACGGAGAGAAAACACTTCCCTTTGCCGGAGTTGAATTCAGTGAAGAACAGCTTCAAGCACATTTGATGAGTACAAAGATGTATGAGAGGTACTCGCTGTCGTTCATGGACCTCCAGATCATGGTGGGACGCGTGAAAGACAATTGGAAGCATGTTCAGGATATTGATGTGGGCCCCACCCACGTCGTAGAGAAATTCAACGTTCACCTCCAGTTAGAACGCAGGCTGATTTACACTTCTGATCCCAGATACCCAGGGGCTGTATTGTCAGGCAACTTACCAGACTTAAAAATCCACATCAATGAAGATAAGATATCTGCTCTGAAGAACTGCTTTGCTCTCCTTACCACCCCAGAAATGAGGACTTCTGACATTCTGATTAAAGAGAAGATCTTCCCCCAGGAAGGACAGCGGGGAAGCTTGCAGGACTCGGTCATGAACCTAACCCAGAGCATCGTGATGCTAGAGCAGCACACCCGCGAGGTTCTGGTGGAGTCGCAGCTCCTCCTGGCTGAATTTAAAGTTAACTGTGTGCAGCTGGGTGTCGAGAGCAACGGCCGGTACATTTCCGTGCTCAAGGTGTTCGGCACCAACGCGCATTTTGTGAAAAGGCCTTACGATGCTGAAGTCTCGCTGACTGTTCACGGTCTGCTCCTGGTGGACACCATGCAGACCTATGGTGCTGATTTTGACCTTTTGATGGCCTCACATAAGAACCTGAGTTTTGATATCCCAACAGGAAGCCTCCGGGATAGCAGGGCGCAGTCTCCTGTCGCTGGACCTAATGTGGCCTGCGTAACTGAGGTAGCCGTCCCGAATGACCCATCATCAACTAGTGTTTCTCTTGAAAAGATTCTCACCAAAGAACAAGAGTCCCTTATTAAGTTGGAATATCAGTTTGTGAGTTCAGAGTGCCCATCGATGAACTTAGGCAGCACCCTTCAGGTGATCTCCTTACAGGTAAATAACTTGTACATTATCCTAAATCCAGAGACAATTGTGGAACTGATTGGTTTTCTTCAGAAATCCTTCCCCAAGGAAAAGGATGATTTGAGTCCTCAGCCTTTAATGACTGATTCTGAAAGGAGCTTTAGAGAACAAGGAACGTATCAGTCTACTTACGAACAGAACACTGAGGTTGCGGTCGAAATCCATAGACTTAACTTACTGCTCCTTCGGACGGTGGCAATGGCCAATGGAGAGAAATATGGCAGGAAGATTGCAACCGCAAGTATTGGTGGCACTAAGGTGAACGTCTCCATGGGAAGCACCTTCGACGTGAACGGTTCTCTCGGGTGTTTGCAGCTTGTGGATTTGACGCAAGATAATGTTAAGAACCAGTACGTCGTCAGTATTGGCAATTCCATAGGCTACGAAAACATCGTCAGTGACATTGGCTGCTTTGAATCTGTGTTTGTCAGAATGGAAGATGCAGCCCTTACTGAAGCTTTGAGTTTCACACTTGTGGAGAAATCCAAGCAGGAGTGTTTCCTCCACCTGAAGATGGCTTCCTTGCATTACAACCACTCTGCCAAATTCCTGAAGGAGCTGACATTATCCATGGATGAACTGGAGGAGAACTTTCGAAGCATGCTGAAGAGCGCTGCCACCAAAGTCACCACTGTGTTAGCTACCAAAACTGCCGAGTACAGTGAGATGGTGTCACTCTTCGAAACTCCAAGGAAGGCGCGGGAACCCTTTGTCTTGGAGGAAAATGAAATATATGGGTTTGGTCTGGCTTCATCTCACGCAGATACTGTAAAGCTGATCTTGAACATAAACATTGAGTCACCAGTTGTTTCCATCCCTCGGAAGCCTGGGAGTCCTGAGTTGTTGGTAGGACACTTGGGACAGATATTCATCCAGAATTTTGTGGCAGGAGACGACGAATCGAGAAGTGACCGTCTGCAGGTAGAAATCAAAGACATTAAACTGTATTCTTTGAATTGCTCTCAATTGGCAGGCAGAGAAAGTGCTGGGTCTGAAGTAAATCGATCATTTTGTCCTTCCTCCGGGTCTGCCAGTGTCAACAGTCAGGAGGAAGCTCACTTCACACGACACGATTTCTTTGAGTCTTTGCACAGAGGTCAAGGTGAGCTGCATACACATTCTGTTTCATTTGGTTCAACGGTTCAAAACCCAGCTCGTGTAGTATTTTGCTAAAAACCAACTACAGCAAAACATTTTCTTTTAGAATTATCCTCAGTAACTATTTTAGAAATCATAATAGGATTTTATTTAGTTATATATATATTTTTTGTGGTGCTGGGGATTGAATTTAGGACCTTGTGCATGCTAGGCAAGCATTCTGTCACTGAGCTACATCCCCAGCATTATAGGATTTTAATAAAATGCTTTACTTTTTTTAAAAACATTTTTTATTTAACACTGTTTTGGCAAATAAGGACTTTTTGAAAAAGAATTTCAGTCTCACCCCTTTGAAATTGGAGGAGTGCTCATTTAAGGATGCTTCGGGGGATGAATTCTGTTAAACTATTGCTTCATTTGGTCAAGCATATCTCATTTTCTTGTGCTGGCTGTAGATCTTTCTTGGTTAAATTATTGTAGCCCCCCTGTAAATTTATCCTGTACCTCTGTTTGTTAGTTTGGTCTCTGGATAGTCATCAGTGTTTGTTCTTAATCAAAGACTCCAGGAGCCAGGCTAACTTGCCCTCCTGGTCTAAAAGTCACTCAGGGCCTCTATTTTAGCTGTTCTCCTCTTGATCAGCAACAACAAAGTAGCTGCTAGTGTTTACAGTCTTGTCCTTTCCTCTGATTTTTGCCAGCTTTTCACATCCTGAACAATACCACCATTCAGTTTAAACTGGAGAAGATCCCCATCGAGAGAGAATCTGAATTGACTTTCTCCCTTAGTCCAGATGACCTAGGAGCTGCTAGCATAATGAAGATTGAAGGAAAATTTGTCAATCCAGTTCAGGTAATCAGGAAGTTGGTTTTCATGTTGGGAGTTGTCATACACAGATTGAGTGTATCTTATCTGAGATGCTTGGGACCAGAAGTGTTTCAGACTTTTGGTGTTGGACTGTTTGCAGAGACTTTCTCAACTGATTGAGCAGCTGTAATTCAAAAACCTGAAATCCATAGTGTTTCAAAAATCTGAAACTTTTTGACCACCATATCCGTTTTCAAAGAATTTCAGATTAGGAATGTTTAGCCTATACTTGTTTATTTTATATGTATGTTATATAAACCTAGATAGGTTATAATATATTGTGTATTTATGTACATTAAATCTCAGAAGGCAAATATATAACTTTAAGGAAATATCATTAATGCATATAGCTTGTTGATAATTTGTTCCAGTAACTGTGGGGTCCTTTTATCACTGGGCAGTCTATCTGATTAGTCTTCTTCATGTGGAATAAAGGTGAGTAGTACAGAGGCAGGAGACAGATCCTTAATTCTCATTCAGAAACAGGAAAATTATTGCTTAAAAAGTAAGTGTCTCTGTTTCCTAAGAGGATATAGTTCTTGTCACACTTTTGCCATACTAGGACCAGCCTATAAAACAATGTAATTATCTGGGTTGTTGACAGATCCTTTCAAGGGAAAGTCAGTCTTGCTGTCTCTGAAATGAAATACATCAGGATAGAGATTGCGTGTGTGTATGTATGGGTGTGTGGGGTGGTAGGAGGTCTGTGTATACATAGACCTTCCAAAGTGCCACTTCTTAAAATTTTATTTTACAGGGAGTAGAGCAAGGAACATTATAAAAAAAGGAGGAAGTAAAAGGAAGGGAAACACAAGTAATCACAGCTCGTTCTCTTTATCATTTAAAAAGTTCTACACATCAGTTGTTACACTAATTGGTGATGATCAGCCAGTGTTAAAGCAGAGTCTTGTTTCTCAGTCCTGTGATATAGCCACAGTAGGCTTTAGGCAATATTTTCTTCCATTTCTGAGTTGCTTTGTGTGGTTAGGAAGAATGGCTTTGCTGATTCAGGCACACGGTCAACAATTACTGAATGTTTGCTGTATGTAGATTATTCTACAAAGTGCTATGGAAGAACTTCATAAATAGAGGTAGGGCAGAAAGAGTTAAGGGCAGAAGCTGGGGGGAGAGATGGCATAGGCCTGTAATCCCAGCACTTGGGAGGCTGGGGCAGGAGGATCACTGTGAGTTCAAGGCCATCCTGGGCTACCTGGTGAGTTTAAGACCAGCCTGGACTTCTAGTGAGACTCTGTTTCAAAGAACAAAAACAAGACAAACAAAGGACAAAAAAGATACGAAAGGGATAATAACACTTGCTACCTACTATCTTAAAATCTTGTGGGAAACCCAGAAACATCAACTGTGAAAATCTGTGGACACGGCATCTGAATGCAATTAATAAAAGTAGTGGAATAACAAATTTTTCCCTTTGAACGCAGGTGGTGTTAGCCAAGCACGTCTACGAGCAGGTTTTGCAAACACTGGATAACCTCGTGTATAGTGAAGATCTGAATAAGTTTCCAGCCAGTGCTGCCTCCTCCCCCTGCCCTAGTTCTCCTCTGCCTGCCCCCAGTACCTGTGGAGAACCTTCTGTGGACAGGAAGGAGAACGGATTGTTCAGCCACTCCAGCCTTTCCAGCACTTCTCAGAAGTCCTTGTCCGTGAAGGAAGCCAAAGCCTTTACTCAGATTCAAGCCAACTTTTGTATATCAGAGCTCCAAGTTCAGCTAAGTGGCGATCTGACTTTGGGAGCCCAAGGTCTCGTGAGCTTGAAGTTTCAGGATTTTGAGGTGGAATTCAGTAAGGACCATCCTCAGACCTTATCCATCCAGATTGCCCTGCGGTCTCTGCTGATGGAAGACTTACTGGAGAAAAACCCAGATTCCAAATATAAGAACCTGATGGTCTCTCGAGGCGCTCCTAAGCCATCCAGCTTAGTGCAGAAAGAGTACCTGTCTCAGTCTTGCCCTTCGGTGTCCAACGTGGAGTACCCCGATATGCCGCGCTCTCTCCCTTCTCACATGGAGGAAGCTCCTAACGTCTTTCAGTTGTACCAGAGGCCCACATCTGCGTCCCGGAAGAAGCAGAAGGAAGTGCTCGACAAGGACTATCCCTTGACCCCACCCCCTTCTCCAACGGTAGATGAACCCAAGGTACTTGCTGGAAAGAGTAAATTTGATGATTCCTTGGTCCACATCAATATATTCTTGGTGGATAAGAAACACCCAGAATTCTCTTCCAGTTACGATAGTGTTAACCGGAGCATTGATGTGGATTTTAACTGCTTGGACGTGCTGATCACCCTGCAGACCTGGGTGGTGATACTGGACTTCTTTGGAATTGGCTCCACTGCAGACAACCATGCCATGAAGGTGCCGCTGGAGGACATCGTGCAGAGTGTGAAGTCGGAGTCCAGCGCCTTGACCGACTCTGCACTGCAGGATCCAGTTAACACTAAGCTGGACCTCAAGGTATTGGTTCCCGTGCTCCATAGTGTTCTAAAACTGAGCTCGAGTCTGCTCATTAGGTGTGAATGTTGTGCGTTTATTGTGGAAAATGGCTTGCGTTGGCAGGAGAGCTGTATAGTCTTTCGGGTGTCTGCTACAGAAGGGTAAACATTAATATCTTAGAAAAGGTTTTGATGCAAACTCCATCTGGGGGCAGGGAAAAGTCATGCAGTTTAAAGAACATACCTTTTTTTTTTAATCTTCCTTTTGGACTGTGTAGTTCATTTAATTACTTTGCTTTTTCTAGTCTCAGTTTCCAAATCTGTCTTCTAAGATAACGAAGCAAGGTCATGTATACCAAGCACTGAGCAAAGTGTCTCGTACATCAGTAACTTTTAAGTGTGGCTTTTTATTAGTCTGTCTCTGTTTTCCTTGAAGGCAAGAACCTAGCTGTTGTTCCAGAATAAAGTCTCTAAAGTCGGACTGCCTGTCTCTGACTCCTAGTAGCTTCACTGTCATTATCCATCTCTACACCGTCTTGGGCAAATCATTTTACTTCCTCTCCCCTCAAGTTTTCACCAATAAGCGGCGTGTCCAGTGGTGCCTACGCTGCAGGATCATTGAGTGTTCGTTCGGGGAGATAACACAGGTGGCGCGCAGTAAGCGTTCAGCGAGTGGTAGCTGTTACTGTTTCCACGTTTATGTGGGTTACCATGTTTGTGCCCTCTCCTCGATACTCATACGGTAAAAACATTAACAAAACGTAGAATAGATGGCACTTGAGTTCAGGGCTGTCTGTGCTAGAGCAGTAAGTCCCACTGAATTGGCTGTTGGAGGTGCACGGCCTATTGTAACCAGCCCTGTCCAGAGTCCTGGGGTCACGCAGTGGCTGATCGTGTGTATGTGCTGCGCTTCGTCTCAGTGTCATGGCGTGTGTGGTCTCGCACAGGCTTCTGGGGTAAGTCGCGGGGAAAGTCATGTTTTTTCCGGGCTATTGCCTTGTTTCCCCAGCTGGTCGGTGGGCTTCATGCCTCTGGAAATGGAAGAGCTCTCAGGGAGGCCTGGGAAAGAACCCGTTCTGCTTCCCTCCTCAGTGGCCGATGGGTGCTCAGAGGCCCCTGACCCCTTGCGCTCAGCCGGGGCAGAGTGTGTGCAGGCTGGTTGGGCCTCGGATGTTCGAGACTGTGCCCTGGTCCTTGTGCGGGCTGCTGTGGGAAGGTGCTGCCCGGGGGCTCGGCACTGACTGAGGTGGCTGGTTCCGCTGGAGAAGAGGACCAGGAAGATGGCCCCTCAGCACACACTTTTTGAAATAAAAAGTTTTGAAAAATATTTTTATTATGAAAAATTTCAAATGTATCAAAGAGTATAACAAATCCCCATGTCCCCAACCTTGTAGTTCATCACATTTACTTTATTCCCATTTTGTCTTTGCTCAAATATTTTAAAGCAAATTCCAGAAAACATCATTTCATCTCAGGATACTTGTGCATTCATTTCTAGTAAAGAATGAGGGTTTTCTTACATAACTATAATATATGTCCTGTCCAACTAAATTAACAGAAATGCCTTGGTACTATGTAATACCTGCCAGTCCACACTCAGATTTCCTTGATTTTTTTCCCAAATATCCCTTTATTGTGGATTGTAGAGGAGTGAATGGGTTTAAGAAAACTTAGGCTTTTCCTTTGGTGTTTGTAATTGTGTGGAATATTATGCTTTCTTAGCCAAAGTTTCCTTATCTATAGAATGAGGAGAATTCAATAAAACTAATTTTTTGAATTGAGATCCAAGGTTCACATGTTGCATTTTCAATCACATTTTTCCCCTAATTTGGTGTTTTCTTTTTTGTTTGGAGACAGGGTCTCATCATGTAGCCCAGGTTGGCCTCAAACTCACGGTGATCCTTCTGCCTCAGCGTCCTGAGTGCTGGGATCACAGGCATGTGCCACCGTGCCTGGCTCCTTTGGGGTTTTATGACAGGGTCTTGCTATGTAGCCCAGGCTGGCCTCAAACTCATCTCTTGCCTCGGCCTCAGTGTTAGCCAGTGCTGAGATTACCGGTGTGCACTCCCAAGCGCGGCCCGCTGTCACATTTCATAAATCTCTTTTACTTAAAGTGAGTCGGCCCCCTTCCCTTTTTATTCTGCCCACACATTTAACTTTCTGGACAGACTGGGATAGTGTCTCAAGTATGTCTTGCAATCTGAGTTTGTCTCTTTCCCTGCTTCTGATTTCTTTGTTCTCTTGTCTTTGGAAATGGCAGTTAGTCCTGGGGAATCAGATTCAGGTGCAGCTGCTGGGTGAGAGCCTGTCCCAGGTGGTGCCTATGCTTCCTGTTGCCTCTGAGAGCTGTCACCTCTTTTAGTGACCTTCAGACTCATGCCACAAGTGGGTTCAGGTGGTGATGGCTGGACTCCTCCAAACAAAGCATTTCTGTACCCAGTAGATATGTTACTTTGGTGATTGACTGAGCTTTTCTTATTTCCCCCCTTCGTGATGCTCTTGATGTCTTAAGATCTTTCTGCAGCTTCTGCCAAAAACCCTACTGTAAGGGACCTGGAGCTGCCTTGCCCGGCTCACTGCTCCAGCCATAAAAATCTGCTCTTTCCTCCCTTGCCTTATTCTATAACTATTTTTCCTTCTTCCTCTTCTCTTGGTATTTTCCTTCTTTCTTTTCCCATCTTTTTTTCTCCCAGGCATTCATTCCCCAGACATTTGCTGAGCGCTCACTTTTCGTGGTAGGCACTGAAGGTAAAAGCCTGAACGAGGCTGGGGATCCGGTTGCTCTGTGTCTCCTCCTCTCTCCCACCTTCTCCTTGACCAGTGCCTGGTCCCCAGTGGTGGTTTTCGGAGTGAGAGAGCTTGTTGTGATCCAACTCAAGTCTGAGACACATAAATCT
Source organism: Cuniculus paca (assembly GCA_004365215.1). Lineage (NCBI taxonomy): Eukaryota > Metazoa > Chordata > Mammalia > Rodentia > Cuniculidae > Cuniculus > Cuniculus paca. The sequence goes on from RJWT010040865.1 coordinate 11,247, forward strand.
TTTTAGTGGTTATAATTACAATATTAAATGACAGAATTTACTTATCATAAGAAATGCCCTTCCTAAGACAGAAGATTTTGTTTTCCTTCTGTTTATAGTTTTCCCCAGTAAGGAAGAATCTTTTATGTAGTTTCTAGATGAAGTCCTGTTTGGTGAACAAAAGCTTCTGTTAAATATTTTTGAAGGCACTGGGCAGGACTCTAAATCACCTTCATCATTTTGCCTTGGTAAATTTCTTAGATGAGATACTTTATAAATCTGAGTTACTGCGGAATTGTTTAGTGTTTACAATGAATACCAAAATGGGAGAAGTCATTTTATTAATGTAGCATCACTCACAGAGTATAGACGCGGTGGGCACAGAGAAGATGCTGCCGAACCTGGGACCCAGGCTGCCTGATTGAGTTGGTTTCTCGTTGGTTCTATCAGCAGGTGGCGGTTTGACCAGGTGAACAGAGCAGAAATGAAACTGACGTCATGAAAAGTTTCACCTGCAAATTTCCGGAGCCTCTGCGTCTTCCTGGCTTTCATTGTTTTCTTGAAAGATGCCCTGTCTCCTGTGTAATGTTGGCCTTCCTTTGTCTCCTGAATTCCTAGGTTCATTCGCTCTCTCTCGTGCTGAATAAGACCACCAGTGAGCTCGCTAAAGCAAATGTGTCCAAATTAGCAGCACACCTGGAAATGATTGGTAAGTGGGGAAAACTTAAACTTGCAAAAGCTGGTATTTAAACATCCCAACAGAAATTCAGTTGTCTTTCCATAAGTAAGGCGTGGATCAATGACTTGATTATGGTCTGGCCATAATTTATGGTAGAAATCCTCAGATACTGGCTTTTGGATCAGAATAGTCTAGATAGTTTGTTAAAAATGCAGATGTCTGTCATAACAACCTTCCTTTGCTCCTCTCCCACTTTTATCCCAATACTCTGATTTTGTAGTTTTTTTTTTTTTTAAGGCAGGTTCTTGCTATGTAGTTCAGGCTGGTCTTGAACGCTCTATGTAGCCCAGGCTGGCCTCAAACTTGGTGGTGATCCTCCTGCCTCAGCCTCCTGAGTGCTGGGATGACAGGCGTGTGCTGCCATGACTGGCTTCTAGTATAAATTATTTTAGAAAAGCTTCCAAGAAGAGGTTGGTCTTTTTTAATTTTTTATTTTTTGTCTTTTTTTTTTTTTTTTTT
>RJWT010040866.1:0-12422 GCA_004365215.1 Cuniculus paca
ATAGTTAATCTCCTGTTGTTATGTTTTGAAGACCTGTGTAGCTTTCTGTGTTCTGTTTTGAAATGCTGTATTGTGTTTGACTCTATTCTGTTTTCTTTTGTTTTTTTTTGTTCTGTTCTGTTTTGTTTTGTTCTATTCTCTTTAAAAAATAAAATAAAATAAATAATCATAGAAGTCTGAATATTTGGTGGTTTAGATTGCATTTTGAGCACAAGTTAGAATTATTTCTTACTGCAGACAGTCTGAACAAAAGGTAATTCTGGTTATTTTCCCCTCTGTTGACAGTACAATTCTAGTTGTGAAGTGCTATCATAATCAATACTTTTCTCTGCATTCCATTTGGCCTCTACAGGGTAAGCGAGTCATACATGGGTGGTTAAAAACATTAAACAGTTTTTTCTCAATATATCAGGGTCAAAAAATTTTCAGTGCTTAAAAATATAGACCAAAAGTGTAAGATACTTGGAAACTGAATCTCAATATGCAAATCCTGAGGGAAAAGTAGGCATCACTTTTAATCCCTATTTGATTTTTATATCCTCTCAAAGTGTCCCATGAGGTGACCTCCTCCAGAGTAGGTCACCACTATTTGCAAGTAACCAAAAGATGGGTAGGGTTTAACTACCCACGCTTACTGACTCCCATCATTATCTTACCCAGAAACTCACATTCTTAACACATGCTCCAGTATGTGTTTCCAAATGCACAAAACACTATTGATTGCAGCTATGATAGTCATGTTTAAAGAAGGAAGTATTCCACGGAAAATTAAACCAATAGTAAAGAGACCTTAACCACCACTTTCCAATGTTTTGAAAGATAAGCAGAGAGTTAAGTAAAGGGTCAGACAAATCCTGCCCAGGGCCCTAGGGCAATAAATTCCCAAGATATTTGTACTGTGTACCTAATCACCTAGGCAATCTTCCTTTAGCAGCAAGAAAAGGCTCTCTTATTTCTCTGTTTCTATATCCATACCACGCTTAAGAGGCTCACACTTTAAAGCATATATCCATTGTTTGGCAACCACAATTTACCAAAGAAAGTCTTTTCCTCCCACACACACATAAATGATGAGAACCAGCTCTAGGAGAGGAGAGAAAGAGCCAGCATGTTATAGATTCTTACTTAAACTAAATGTTTTCATTCATTAACTATAATGCTTGGGAAATAGTTCCTTCTGGTCTCTTTCTGAAGCTGGTTGTTTCTGCAGGGTTTTACGTTCAGTCTCCCTAGGAAGACTTTTTCCAAGAACACTAAGCTGTGACATTACTTCCATGTGTGTTTTCATGGACAGGTAAAATATTGATGTTTCATTTGACCCAGAGAAGGTGTTGTGCTCTGTGTCTAAGATAATATCCTTTCTTTGGCATTAGCAAATGCTTATTTTGTGTCGGCTTAAATTAAAAGTTCTTAGTTATTGGATAGTAAGGAAAGAGTGTGGAAATTCAGAGTTCCTCCCTCTCCAATATTTAGCAAAACCATGACTCAAAAAAAAAAAAGAAAAAATGTACAAAGGGATAGGAAAAGATCAGAAATGAAATCAGAAAGAGGAAGTTTCTATGCTTATGTTAAAGTAACTTATTGAAACAAACTGAACATTCATCATCACTCTCATTCTGGAAATGTGAGAATGGAGAATTTCAAAAGCTATTTTGTCTGCTCAGCAGTGAAAGATTAGAACAGGAAGGAAACTGAGGAAGGACAGGTGGGACATTCCCACTAGGTTGTAGAGGGAAATTGTGCCAGTCTGTCCCAGTGAAACCTATCTGCAAAGTGTAAGAATTGTTGCTGGCCTATTATCTTATAATCTGTAAATGGAGTTCCATGATTTCTGAATAGGCATGTCTATTTTCTAAATATACACTAGAATTTAGTAAAAATCTCATTGAGAGCATTTCATATCAAAGTTTATTATGAGATGGTCTAACATACTTTTCCATAGTGCTGATTTCTAACAGGTCAAATAATTTAAGTAAAATACACGAATAAATTCTAATACTAGTAAGTTACCTCTGCCTGGGAAAACAATAAACCACTGTTAGGGTTTGTTTAAATGTCCCCCCAAAGCCTCATTCAGTCATGGAGGTGGCAGAGTCTAGAATTTGTGATTGGTTCATTGTCTAGCACTGGGAATGGCAATGTGAGTGCTGAGCCTGCCCAGGGGTGGATAACTGGCATACAATATAGAAGGAAGGAGGTGTGCTTTTCCCCATCTTTTGCCTCTTCACTCTTGTTGCTCACAGCCTCCATGGACAGCTGATCCTCAAACATGCCACCCTGCCTTGGAGCCAGCTGAGTATAGACTGAAAGTTTCAAAAACTTTAAGCTCACAATACAAAATCTGGTACCAGGAGTGTGGTCAATGCTGTGACTGTACTTGAACATGTGGTTGAAGAGCCTTTGAGAGTGACTTGTGGGAAGAGTTTGGAAGGGTTCACAGATGGCACCTGAAAGAGTGGCACTGGAATGCCTTAGACTGTTCTGCATGGGAGATTCTGGTCAAAGCTCAGAAGACCAGAAAGCTGGTAAAATTTCTGACAATACAGACCAGGCTTGGGAGGTTTCTGCTGGGAAAAATTGGCTGTTGGACTCCACACAATATGTGTTATGGCTTTGCAGAAAGTTGGTCTGCATTTTGCTCATGTCCAGAGACTGACTGAGAAGGATATTAAGGGCCATGGACTAACTAATCTAGCAAAAGAAATGTCAAGGCAGTCAAATGTTGAGGTAGCAGCATGGCTATTGTTGGGGTTTTTAGACAGATTTATGTTGAGAATCACGAGCAAAGCACCCAGCAGGATGATTTAAAATGTTGTGAATTTGACCAGAAAAGAAGTTCCAGTAAAGTTGCAGACTGTGAAGATATAGGTGAGATCTCGACTGCTGAAAAGGGACAAAAAAAGAAAAAATACAGCCTGGGGGCATCATGGTGTGTCTCCACACTTTGCAGCTTCAAAGACTTTGCTTGGAGGAGAAAGCTGCAGAGCCCCATACTCCAGAATGGTGGTGGTGGCCACACAAGGTTCCAAAATGGGGGCAGCTGCACCAGGTTCCAGAATGATGATGACATACAGAATTTATTCCTCATCATCAGGTTTAGAGTGCTCAGCTACCCAGGCAATTGACCTCTTCAGCCAACAGAGCGGAAAGCCTGGCCACTCCTCCAGCTGGCAGCAGGCCTTGGCAGCACCCACATGGCACATTTTAGGCACAAGGAAAATACATGAGCTCTGAGGTAGGGGAGCTTCCACCCCAATTTCAGAAGGCACAGGAGGCCAAGCAGTGTGCCCCTGAGAGGGCATTGTGTGAAGCCAAATGTGCAACGGAGAACCCAAAAACTTGGAAAAACCAGGAGCGTGGATTGTTTAAGCAAACCTATAAGGAGGCAGCAGAATGGGTCTAAAAGAAAAGCCATGAGAACTAAAAGCCTTGGAAGTGCCATGGAGGTGAAGTCACTCAAGCCTTTTGGAGCTCACAACCAGATTGCTTGAGATGCTGAGAGTGAAACTAGGATTCAATTTTTTTCCTACTGGATTTTGGACTTCCTTTGATCCCATTCCTTTGTATCCAATTTGTACCCCTTGGAATGGTAATGTTTACTTTGTACCATTGTATGTTGAAAGTATTTAACTTCATTTTCATTTGAACTGAGGGTTCCGGCTATGTGTTTGCTTTAGATCTCAGAGGATATTTGGGGCTTAAAGGTTGCAGCAATGCTGAAACTTTTAGGACTTTGGCAATGCTTGGAGGTGGATTAAATGTCTTTTGCGTAAAGGACATGTATGAGTATTTGGGGGGCCAGGGCTGGAAGGTTGTGGTTGGTTTAAATGTGCCCCCAAAGCCTCATGCAGTCATGGTGGTGGCTGAGTAGAATTTGTGATTGGTTCGTTGTCTAGCACTGAGATTGGTAGTGTAAGTGATGCACACACCCAGGAGTGGGTAACTGGTATACAATATAAGGGAGGTGAGGAAGCATACTTTTCACCGTCTTTTGCCCTTTCATTCCTGTCGCTTGCAGCAGCCATGAATGGCTACCCCTCAATCATGCCACCCTGCCTTGGTGCCAGCTGAGTACAGACTGAAACCTCCAAATACTGTAAGTTGCCAAGACAACCAAAAACCATATCACATACCTGGAGTGATTATAGAGATTACTGGCACCATGGAGGACTTGAAAGTTGTAAGGGTGGTAGTCCCCACCACATCTCCATTTAATTCTCCCATTTGGAGTGTGCAGAAGATCTCAGCAAATGACAGTACACTCCCATAGATTGATTCAAGTGGTAACTCTAATTGGAGTTGTGGTACTAGATATAGCAAGGGAAATCTTCAAGTGGGAAAAACACCAGGTAAAGCACCTGGTGGTACATTTTGAGTGGAGGGAGAAATGACTGCATGTGTGAATGTGTACTGGTGCATGAGCTATAGCCATTCATTTGTCTACCCAGATGGTCAAGAAATTGGAAGATATTTGGGGAAGAGTTAATTCAGATTAATATCTTCTCCTTATGGGCAAAGTATGTAAAAATATTTGTTTGCTGCATAAATGCTTACCAAGTGTGACCTCAACAGAAGAGAGCTTGAATAATCGAGTGGATGAGATGACTCTTTCTGCAGATAGTGTTCAACCTCTTTCTTCAATTACCCCTGTCATTTCCCAAGGGGATCATGAACAGAGTGGCCATAGTGGCAGGGATGGGGCTTATGCATGGGCTCAGCAACCTGGACTCCCGTTCACCGAGGCTGATCTGGCTACAGCCTCTGCTGAATGCCCCATAGGCCAGCAGCAGAGACCAACACTGAACCCTGAAATGGCACCACTCATGGGGTTATCAGGCTGAAACCTGCTGGCAGTTTGATTATATTGGACCTCTCCTATGATGGAAAGGTCTACACTTTGTCCTTACTGGCATACACACTTATTCTAGATAAGAATTTGCCTTCCCTGTATGCAGTGCTTCTGCCAAAACTACTATTCGTGAACTCATAAATGTCTTGCCCACAATCATGGAATTATAAACAGCATCACCTCTGTAAGAAACTGTAAAAGAAACACATTTTATGACCAAAGAAGTGAATCAATTGGTTCAGCCTTATTGGATTCACCAATACTATCATGTTTCTCACCATGTAGAAGCAGCTGAATAGAAACTTGGAATGCTCTTTTGAAGACGCTGTTATAGTGCTAGTTAGTGATGTTCTTGCTGAATGCTGGGAGAATACAGAATTGTTAGTAAAAAAAAAAAAGTACTTCTAAACATCAGCTATGACCTTGATCAGCTACAGAAACAAGGGTTGTAACTTTAATAGTTCTTTCCTAACATGCTTCCAATGTAATATAATGATGATAGTTTTGCTACCGGTAGTTGCATATTGTTAAGCCTATGCTATAATATCCAAGTTAAAAAATGTTAGAAGCATAACATAAAGAAATTTTTTTTCTATTCTGGGTAGGTAAATAGTGCATTTCCTTTTGTGTGCAGGATAGTTTTAACATGTTAAGTATAATTATAGACTACTTTTTTTACCCAAAAAATATAGTTTAAAGAAATGTGTCTTGTGTTCAAGTCTACATGAGATATATTCTGACAGTTAATTGATTATGTCAACTGGAGTAAGAAATGCCCAATTAATTGGCCTAGTTTTGGATATGGAAGACTAACTTTAGACAGAATGGAAAAAAAGGAAACAAAGAAGGAAGACTTCCATCTGTTTCTTCAGAGAAGATTCACTCTTCGCTCTCACCTTGGATATTGTCTCCTGGCTCCCCATTCAGGCTCTTAAGCTTTCTATTCAAATACCCTCTGACCACCTCATACACACTCACACAGCACTACACTGAGCCCCACAATTTCAAATGAATTCAAGTGAACACCTGTACCCTTAGCATTCTTCCACACCTGAATATGTGGGAAGCCAATTGTAAGTCAATCCTGTAAATTCTTTCATCACTGAATATTTTGCATTAAGTCTGTTTCTTTAGTAAGCACAGACTGATAACAATACTATTTTACTGTTACCTCATCTCTACAAAAAGCTTTACAATTAGAGTGAAATTCTTTGTGCTCAAACTTTTGGGCATCTTTATCTCTGGAAAAGCCCAGAAACCAGGATATCTTGAGAGGCCCAAGAGACCAATGGAAATGAAATTGCTGAAGTTTCTCCCTTCAGATCCCCACCTTACTCTCAGGTGCATATGGTGCCTCCTTTGGTTTAATAATGAAAACCAGATTGGGAGGCATCGTCAACCTCTTCTTCAGGAGAGGTAAATCAGTCCTCCTCCCTTCAAGCAACTCAGGAACTCCTCCAGAGATAAATGTCCCAGAGGAAGTCTGTATTCCTCAGCCCCTCATCAAGGCCCTCAGATAGGTTTAAGATCCACAGGACACTCTGCAATGGTGCTTCCTCCTGCTCTAACTCACAACCCATCCTGTCCCAAGAGCAGTGCCAGGAGCAGAGGGGACTACTCAAGTCCAGCTCCCTTTTCCAGTTACTGATGTCTAACAGTGTGAAAAATGGCCAGCCTAATATTCAAAGGGTCTTAGTGGAGCTACCAGTGCATTTCAAAATTTGACCCTCATTTTTGACCGACTGCAATGTTCATTTCATGTTGGCTTCTTGCTGTAACCCATATGAAAAGTCAAACCAAAAAAAAATCTCAGAACAGGTAAAGGCATGTGCACAATATGCTACAAAAGGAAAAAATCACTCTGAAGAAGGTGTTGTTTCTTCAACAAAACCGAACTGGAACTATAATAGTTTTTTTTGGTTTTTTGTTTGTTTGTTTGTTTGTTTCTGGTATTGGGAATCGAACTCAAGACCTTATGCTTGCCAGGCATGTGCTTGTGGCACTGAGCTAAATCTTCAGTCCCTAACTACAATACTACCAATGGACAAAAATGATGTCAGTCATGGTAACTGCTCTTATCATGGGCAGATGGCTGACATTCAGAGGAGGGCAGAAAGAACCCTGGAGACTACAGAGCTGCAGGGTGGATTGCAGAATCAAGCTAAGTCACTACCTCTAACAAGATGATAATGTGAAATGTCCCCGCATGGGTGTCCTGGAGAAGCTCAAGAGTGACTGGTAAGAGAGTCACCTGACACTGAGACGAGGGTGTTCAAGTGTAGTCTCTGTCAGCAATGGGAAGCCGATGACAGCACCTCAGAGGTCAGTGATGTCAGACCTTTCCTATGTCTCCTGCCCCTCTATTTCATCTTGCACTGGTCAGAGAAAGAAAGATGAGAAGGGGGAAAGAGCCATCACAGAAACTTGCCATCTGATGAGCCTGTTATTTCCCTTAAGCCACCACAGAGGGAAAGAAAAATAGTATTTAGCTGCATATGACATAAAATGGCAACTTGACGGAACTGGACTTATTAGACCCAGAGTGGGTGGAACACATGGAGTCTTTTCCATAAGATACTAAGGAGATGGGAATACAGTAGAATATGATTGAAGACACATACTAGAGAAACCTAAAACATGTCATATTCATGTCCCAGCAATTATTAGATTGGTAAGTAACTGTTAAGCTATTTCTGGCCTCACTGCTCAATAGACCTTTTATTGTTTGTCAATACACCATGAACTTAGGCAGTACAACATGGCTAGGTTTCATAAAGTATTCTGATAATTCATCATGTTTTATTCTGCTTGAAAAAAATTATAATTATATAATTGCTCGATTTTTGTAACCTGACTCACATTAATTCAGTGTAATTCTAAAATAATTTGTTAGTTGTCTTATTTGCAAGGCTGGTTTCTCCTACATGTGACCATTTATGTCAACGTCTTCCAACTAATGACAACAGATTCTCTTTTGGTTTTATGTTAAATGGAGTAAAGAAATTTTGACAAAACAAGGTTGAAACTTTTGTAATACTAAAGTATCAACTTTTATTTTCCAAGAAGCAACAACTTACTGTCTTACACACAAGAAATTATTAAACTGTATTAAAATTGAAAGGAGGTTTCTAAACTATCCATTGATATGAACCATGTCCATCAGAGAAAGAATGAATATGGCCTTAGCAATTTTCATACTGAAGAATATCGCACAAGAACCATTGAGATACCAAGAAACACAACAGATATCAGAACACAAGCATCGGAGCAGGTTATAAACAGCAAACACGTGAGTTGGTTCATCAGCTGATTGCAGGGATGGAAATCCTGTCCACACAGCATAGTCCACTTTCTTTGTGATTTCAGGATCAAGCTGTCACAAAACAGAGACACTTATTACTCCAATTTGTGTATTTTATCATTGTTTTTTTCAATTGTTCAATTAATACTTGTAAAACTATAGCAAACAACATAAATAATCATATATTCTGGTCAGGATATCATAAAACTTTTAGCCATCTAAACACTAAAGAAGACATTTGTCATGTTTCTGCCACACAAATGATCACAGGGAAAGGGTGTTCCCTCATGAGTAGACAGGTGGAGACCTAGAAATTGCCTACTTATTATACAAATAAAATAAACAAATGACATTAGCGAGGCTCACTTCTATTCTCTCACATTAAGAATTTTCATATTTCTCAAAACATAGTTGGCATATCCTCTGTGTTTCTGCCTTCTAATACATCTTTTTTTTTATTTTAAAGAAAATAAAATGAAACAAAACAAAATAAAACAGAACAAAGCAGATCAGAATAGAACATTAAAGCATTAAAGGCCTGCAAAACGAGACAACGTGAAAGCAACAATGTCTACCATAGTGTCTCTTTTTTCTTCGAAATAGTTGTTCATTCCTCAAAGGTATGGACAGCTACTTTGAAGAAAAAAAGAGACATTATGATGGTTATTGTTGATTTCCTATTGTCTTATTTTGAAGGCCTGTGATGCTTTCATTCTTTTGTTTTGATTGGTTGTATACTATTTTGTTTTGTTTGAACTTCTGATACATCATGATTAATCTTTTGTTTGCTTGGAACTATTATCTATATTGCGTACACATCAAAAATTTAGAGAGCAAAAGCACTGCACATGGTACTCTTAAGATGTGGACACACAAGTCAGAATGAGCCGTGAAGGTCAGAAGATTCACATTCCATCAAGGAAATGTACCTTCCAGGTGCCCATGAGGAGCAGCTGCCTGGTCTTGGTTCCCTGAGATTGGAGTTGTTGGGGACTGAGCTTATGAGAAAGGAGGGTGGAGGGAGCAGCTACCCTTTGTGGTGAGAGCCATGCTGTGGAGTTGGGGGAGACTCTGATCCAAAAAAGTGCAGCACTGTGTGAGGGAGGAAGCAAGACATCCCGGTGCCTCCATCGACCTCTGTCCTGCAAAAGCCTCAGAGATCTCAGGTCCCAGTGACCATCATGGTCCCTCCACACGTGTCAGCTGAATCCATGTGCTACCAGCTACCAATCTAGCACCATTGTAGACCCTGATCTGCTGAACTTCACAAAACACAGAATAAAGCTCTGCAGTGCAGTTTGAAGTGTGTGCGTGTCTATGTTACCTTTCTGTTCACTTTATGTTTTTTACTGCATCTACTGGAAGTATAAGACAAAATTTACTGTGCAAATATCATGATATGAACAGTAGTAAATAAGTATTGTAAAAAAAAAAGAAACAGAAAATGTAACATCACAGAACAAACTGAACTGAAGAAGTAAGCTCATGCTAACTTAAAGTATAACTAGACAGCTAAAGTGCTTTTCATTTATTCTGAGGTTAATATGCTATTTGCATTTATTTGGAAGAGCCATTTCTCATGAAAATGAGAAAATTAACAGCAACCAACATGTTTTTAGGACAAATATTAATTGGCCTGTTTATTTTCATAATCACATATTATTCTTAAGATGGTACATTATCCATTCACTGGGAGCAGCATGGCAGCAGCTGCTCCAGACCTGGCTTGGGTCTGGGGCAAGCACAGCGAACTCCACCTAGCTGTGCACCTTGGGAACGGGTGACCAGACCCGTAGAAATCTGTGCCCATCCCCGTCAGCCACGGACGTTCGGGGTGTCCCTGGGGTCCTGCCTGCCTGCTCTCTGCCCATTCACTGGGAGCAGCATGGCTGCAGCTGCTCCAAACCCACCTCGGGTCCAGGGCAAGCACAGCGAATTCCACCTAGCTGTGCACCTTGGGAACAGGTGACCAGACCCATAGAAATCTGCGCCCTGCCCCCATCAGCCACGGATGTACGGGGTGTCCCTGGGGTCCTCCATGCACCCCGCCCGTTAGCCTGGGGTGGCCCAGCGGTGGCTGCTATGAGCCTGGCTTGAGTTGAGTGTGTGACCAGAGAGTTCTGCATGGCCATGCGGCTTAGGATTTCGCCAAGAGACCATTCCCATCGGTCAAGGATGCTTGGGGCATCCCTGGGGTCCTGCCTGCCTGTGCCCTGCCCTTTCATCCAGAGCAGCCCAGCAGCAGCTGCTCTGGGCCCAGCTTGGGTTGGGGGCACAGCCAGCAAATTCCACCTAGCCATTCAGTTTGGGACTTTGCCAGGAGTCCAGTGGGGGTTTGTGTCTGTCCCCCATTGGCCCGGGCCATTCGGAGGACCTCTGGGGTCCTGCCTAGGCCCCACCCATTCACCCAGAGCAGCCTGGCAGCTGCTTCTCTGAGCCTTGCTTGCATTGGGGGTGCGCACAGCGAATTCCACCTGGCTGTGCAGCTAGGGACCTTGCCAACAGACTGGTAGGAGTCTGTGCCCCTTCCCCATTGGCCCAGGAAGTTCAGAGCTCCCCTGGCATCCTACCTAGGCTCCACCCAGACACCATCCAGCAACAGAACACCCACAGTGGTACTCTTGGCTGGAGCTGAAGGTGTGCATTGTGAGTATCACCTAGCCTTGGCACCTCAACTGTGCACATTGGATTCACCTCCCACAGTGGAATACAGAAAAATGACAAAATGAAAGAGCAAAATGCAATATTGCACCTCCAGTCCTTACCAAACAAGCCAAAGAGACATAGGCATAGAAGAAAATATGAGACACACACCTGAAACTTCTGAAATGATAGCAACTGAAGTAAAGAAACAACTCTATGAAACTTTAAAGGAACTGAGGATAGAAATGATTTCCCAGGTAAAACAACAGATGATAAATGTAATGAAAGAAATGATAAGCACATCTAAAGAAGATATAGTTGGAAAAAAAGAGGAACACTGCAAAAGGATGGCAACCTTGAATGAAGAATACAAGAAAGAATTAGAATGCATGAAACAGATTCAAAGACATATCCAGGAAATCAAGAATGCTATCAAAAGGTGGCCAAGGTGCCTCAATGAATGAGAAAATAGAATTTCAGATCTCAAAGACATGATTGCAGCTAGTGCAGATGAAAGGAAACATCTTTTAAAAATAGCAAGGAATCAGGAAGTAGCAATTCAGCAGTTGCAAGATGACTCAAAGAAAAACAATATAAGACTAATAGGTGTAGAGGAAAAACAAGGAGAAAACACAAATGATATAAAATCACTATTTAAAAAAGTCATGGCTCAAAATTTCCCATACATGGGAAAGGAAACTGACATACAGATAAGTGAAGCATATAGAACTCCAACTAGCCATAACCAAAATAAATCAACACCCAGACATATAATTATCAGCATTCCAGAAATTCAACATAAGAACAGACTATTAAAAGCTGTGAGAGAAAAGAAGCAAATCACTTATAAAGGAAAGCCCATCAGAATCACAGCAGCCTTCTCAACACAATGAAGTCAAGAAGAGCATGCAGTGAAGTATTTGAAGTCCTAAAGGAAAACAATTTCCAACCCACACTGATGTACCCTGCAAAACTACCCTTCATAATGGATGGAGAAATAAGATACTTCCATGACAAAGAACACATGAAGAACATCTTGACCACCAAACCAACCCTGCAAAGAATACTGAAAGATACTCTAGGTAGACATGAAAATAGCTATGATGTCAAAAACATCAACAGAAGAAGAACACCAAGCAGGACAAACAATTCAGCCGAGGGAAAAGGTAAAGAAACCACTGCAGTAAGATAACATGACTAAAACAAGCCAGTATATATCAGTTATAACCATTAATGTAAATGGCCTCAATTTACCAATGAAAAGGAACAGACTGGCAGAATGGATCAAGAAACAACATCCAAACAAATGCTGTCTATGAGAAACCCATCTAACCCAAAAGGAAATTCATAGACTGAAAGTCAAAGGATGGAAAACAATAATCCATGCAACAGGAACCCAGAAAAAAGCAAGAGTAGCCACTCTGTTTGCAGATGATGTGAACTTCAAACAAATAATGGTCAAAAGAGATAAAGAAGGTCACTACATACTGGTTAGGGGAAAACTCCAAGAGGAAGAAATAACAATCTTAAATATATATGCACCAAATATCAGAGCACCCAACTATATAAAACAAATATTAATAGAAATGAAAAATCAAATAAGCAATAACACAATTATAACAGGAGACC
>RJWT010040867.1:0-12434 GCA_004365215.1 Cuniculus paca
ACCATTCTTCTTGCATAAGTGGTTATGAAGAACAGAAGGTTAATGCAGTGGAGATAATAACTTTTTGAGTCTGCTTTTTCTCTGTAAGTGTCAGTGCTATGTGGCAGAAAGTGTATGAAAGAAACCTGGGGTCAAGTTCTGCTTGTCCACTGTGCTACATAAGATAAATCACTTCACCATAGGCTTCAATTTCCCTGACAAATGAAGAAGTCATGCTAGGAAAGCTTTAAGTCTTCTCTGGGTCTCCACTAAGCTCAATATTTTAGGAGTCCCCAGTAAGCTCAATATTTTAGGAGTCCTTGGACCTGTGGGAAGAAAAAAAATGGTTTCATATGAGAGAGAATTGAGAGACTGACTTGAAAAGGCCGTTTAGTCTGGAAGGAAAATAATGAGAACATTTGGTTCGGTTCTCCATTAAAAGATAATTGTTAAATTTGAAGTAACTGAATGGAACAGATCATGGTTTTATTGAATGATCTGGTGCCCATCAAAGTTGTTACTCATCATTTCCTGCAGAAGCACAGAAATAGCATCCAGGATTCTGAACCAAACTCCATGGTTCCTGCTTTCTCTAATCAGTGACAGCAAGTATTTATTGTGTTTTTGCTAAGTGCAAGCACTACGCTAAGGGGTTTAGAAGCCTTATTTCATTTTTACTCAACACAGCTTTAAGGAAGTAGAGGTTATTATTCCCATTTCAATAATTACAGGCAGTGTTTTCCATCACTAAAACAAGTACCTAACGTATCAATTTAAAAGAAAAAGTTTATTTTGGTTCACAGTTTTGGAAATTTCAGTCCATGATTGATTGGCCTCATTATTCTGTCCATGTGGGGAGATGTTTCATCAAAGTAGGTAGATGGGATGGTGCAAAACTGCTCATCACAAGGGCAGAAAGCAAAGAGACTGAGAAAAGGTCTGGGGTCCCACTGTTCATTTCAAGGTCTTGTCTCCAATGACCCAAATACTACTCTCTAGGCCCCTTCTTTGAAAGATTCCACCACCTCTCAGTACTGCCTCTCAGGGGACCAAGACTTCAATACACAGAACATCAGGGACCATTCAGGATCCAAATTTCAAAGAGAGGAAGAAAGTTGCCCAGGGTCACAAAATAGGGGTAACACTAAGATGCAAAGCAGCTCCTTCCATTGCGCTCACAGAATAATTGTTCTAATTCAGCCTCCTTCAGTCCTTCATTTGTTCCTTCAAAAATATGTTTTCCAAAGGGTGGAATGTACTAGATCCTGAAAACCGTTTCTGTAGTAAAACAAAAGGTTCCTCTTGTCACAGAGTTCATGTTTTGGCTGGAAGTTTGCAGAGAATAAACTGAATAAAAGAAAAAAAATACCAGACATTACTAAATAATAGGCATACAATTATATTAAATGCAAAGAATAGTATGGTTGATTTCTGTTGACTGATTTGAAAAGGCATCTGTCTCTGAAGATGTGACGTTTGAGCTGAGATCTTGGGAAAAGCATCTGACCTCTCTGAGATTCAGGTTTTCCTTTTGTAGTAAGATAAACCCAGACAACAAGATATTGGAAAGGAACAAATGAGAGCATGAAAATTGAGAGCTTAGTTCATAGTAAGGATCTTATAAATGCAAGAACTTAAGACAAGGGCTGGGGATCTAGCTCAGCGGTCTAAGCGCCTGCCTGGCAAGTGCAAGGTTGTGAGTTCAATCCCCGGTGCATCAAAAAAAAAAAAAAAAAAGAACTTAAGACATAGGCAGTCAATTCTTGTATAAGATAATTTTACACTTGAAGATTTAAAATTATTCAATGTCTGACTGAAACATGGTTCTAACAATTACATTTTAAAATTACTGAGTGCTGGCTGCATGTCAGGAAGTGCTCTTAATATTTTGCATGTACTAAGTGTTTTAATCCTGTCAACACCACTCAGAATCAAAATATTATTACAAGTCCTATTTTATTGTGTGAAATTGACCATCTTTGTGCAGATCACAGCCAGAGGACTCAGGCTTTGTATCTGGGTACTCTGGATCCTGAGGTCTTGCCTTCAACTATCCTACTTTACTGTTACACAGAAAAGGTTCTTTGAACCCATATCTCCAAAACCACCTCACCCTCTGAAGGATTTTAAAAACTGCATATGAACCCCATATTGCCCTTGCATTATTCTGTTTTGCACCAGACATTGAACATTTCGTCTGGAAAAGAATCTTTCTAGAAGGTAAATACATAGTGCTGCAATTTCTCCAAATAATTTGAGATCCTTCTTGCACTCAATGGACTTTAGAAATGTGCTGAATGTGCTTCATGGGATGATAATAACCACAAGCTAATGGCCTGGGAACTGTGAAGTGTTAAGTGTCCACCTCTGTATAAAGATATAACAAAAGGGGCTCCCCTGCCTTCCTATGCCCTTAGATGAGGTAAAAATTTCCTATAACACACATTTCTTCCCTTTCCCAAGTATGCAATTCATGTGTGTTGATTATGCTCAAGGCAGAACTTGGCACTCTTGTGATACGAAGCACAAAAAGCTTCAGTCAGAATAAATTTGTGATCTCTAGAAAAAGGTGAGACATCAATGACAAACAACAGAGGAGCCAGCTCCAGTATCAGATGTGTCCCAACAGAATTAAATGGGACAAAAAATTATCTGGGGTGGTGAAAGAGCCACCATTTAGGACCAATTCCAGATTGGAATCTAAGGAAATCCGTTGAGAAGTTAGAAAATTTTTTTTCAATGCAAAGAATATTCCATGTTTTGTCTAATGCCAATCTTATACTTTTTACTATTATCTCTAAACCATTGGAAATATTTTAAGATCTAAATCATTATCTGAAAAAAAGCAGACTTTTGGGAGAGAAAACTCCTTATAGGTATTCTTGTTCATTCTAAAAGAAGAAATTTTGTGCTAAAAGTTCAAAATGGAGGAAAATAAAAGAAGCACTATTATATTTTCTACACATCCAAGAAAAAAATCTCATTTTCTGACTTGGACAAGTGGCTCAGAACCAGGTTTTCATTTTCCTCTATCTGTGTTAATTCATAAATGTCAGTCTGTATAAAGCTATCAGGATGAAAAATAAAAGATTGAAAAATAAAGGAGCCAAGGAGAAAAGAGGTTTATTTGGAATTGTGAAGAATCAGGCCAATACCAGGGTGATCCTTGAAAGGCTGGGATGAAGAGGAGACATGAATGACTCACAGAATCCCAGAGGAGAAAGTAGGGACAGAAATATGGAAAGTTGCAATTCTCTAATGAGAACATATCTTAAGGAAAACTCAGGGTTAGGAGTTTCTATTTTCCCCCCATGAGTTGAAAGTTCTATCTGAAGAGTATTTCTACCTGAGGGATGGATTTGTCAAGTCCACAGAAGGAAAGCATGAACTGCAGGTCTGAGGTCTTAAAGATAGTGTCACATAGTAGCAAGATAAAGCAGAACAGACTTGAATTCTAATTCTTCTAGTTCTTTAGCCAACTTTCTTATACTTTCTGAGTCACTCATTTCATCAACAGAAAATACTAAATTTCCATAAATATAAAGTAATAGACCAAACATTTTTGAAGCTACACACTTGCAGTTCTAGCACCCAGGAGCCTGAGGCAGAAGGATTGCAAGTTCAAGCTCAACCTGGGTTACAAAACCAATGCAAGTGCAGTCTGAGCTACACAGTAAGACTTCACTTCAAAGAATAACAAAAACCAAACCAATTATTTTGGAATTTGAGTGAGATAATATAAATAGTATACAGCATCTCATACAGTGTAAACTTTCAGCAAATGCTATTATTATTAGAATTGTTCTGATAATACTTGTTACGCTCATTTTTTCAGAAGACATTTCTCTTCCAAACAACTGTGTTCTTTTTTTATATCTTCAAATCCAAATTCTAAAGGTAGTCTGAATGGATTAATTTAATTAGAAAAAATCACATTTGAGTCATCAGCCAATGGCTACAATGGGTGATTGTCTATTTATACAGTATTCAAAGAAAAATAGCCTAAAGGAGTTTCCATGAATCAAGACTGGACATGATGTCTTCCAGGAGAGAATGTCTTACATTGATTTGTTCACCCCTTCAGTGGAATCAAACACATGCATGTAAAAAATCTGAAGAGAAGCTTGAGGCATGTCAGATCTAAACAGCAAGCCAACCAAAGGGTAAAATAAATGTTGCAACCAGAAGAGTCACTATTAGATCATCTTTGTAACATTTATGAAATCACATCAAAATCTACTTATTTTGCCCTTTCATTTTTATACAGGAAACTTGAAAGCAGAGATAAAAAGTGATTTGAGAAAGTCCTACAACAATGTCTTGGTGAGCTACCCAATCTCTCATTCTCTAACTTCTTGTGCGGACTCTTTTAGAACTTGTATAGAAATAATGTTTGTTTTCTTTCCTTTATGCTCCCTTTGTTCACTGTAATCTGGATTGTTTCTTTGAGGTATATTTATACTGTATTTACTTATTTATCTCATACAGAGAAGTATTCTTGATCACCTATTATAGGCCAAACCATGTATGCAGAGATGAATAAGACACTGTGTCTAGCTTTGAGTATCTCCAAGTCTAGGTCAGTGTTGCCCAAATGGTATAGAATATAAGCCATAAATGTAATTTTAAAGTGTCAAGTAAATCCATTTTAAAAGATGAAAAAATAAAATTGATAACATTTCATTTAACAAAATATGTATTTTAAATTCAATATGCAATCATTACAAAATTATTAATGAAATATTCTGCATTCTTCTTTATACCAAAACTTTGAAATCAGATGTGTGACTGTGACTTTCTCATTCCCAATGCATCTCATTTTGGATGATCATATTTCAAGTGCTCCAAACTACCTGTTGTTAATAGCTACCATATCAGTGAATCCAGGTATGTGTGGAAAATATATATGCAAACCCATAAGCTCAAGAGATATTTAGGTATATATGGTGTTTCGAGAGGGAAAACTAGATTTCTAGCTTAGTATTATGTGTATCCACGTACGTATGTATAAAAATCTGTTTTCAGCTACTTGAATGTATAGGTAACGTAGGGGCAGAAAGGACCCTTAGGTTGGGTTAAAATAAAGAGCTAGGTCATAAGGAAAAAAATCAGCTTCTGTTTGTGTGGTTATGAGCAGCAAGCAGTTTTGTGTGTGTGTGTGTTTGTTTGTTTGTTTGTTTGTTTTTTCCCCTCAAACTGACAGGTTGTGGTTTAACACTTTTCTCTGGGCAAGCAACACTGTCCATCCTAGTACAGATTTCCATGCCTGCCCCAATTTTTCTATTAGCCCACAATACCCAAACTCCTAGCAACAAGCCTAATATCCAATCAATGAAGTGTAAACCCTTCAAGGGATTAGAGACAGGATCCCTACCTCATAAAACAGGACCACATCCCCAGATTCAGCAGTGACCCAGCTTTGGGTATTCTCACTCCTTGGGAGCGATTTTATACCTCATTCTCTTCCAATACCTATAATAAACTTGCTTTGCACCTGTTTTCTATTTCCTCTTTCTGTATGTCAGACAGAGAGAGAGAGAGAGAGAGGAACCTGGGTAGCATGAGTCTGGGGACCCTAAACTCTAGATCCACCGGATGCAAGAGTAAAATGAGTTAATAGAAAGGAGTTCATAAGAAAGCAGTTTTCAGAGGGTTTTAAAGTTATTTTTAATAGCATCCTTATTGAGATCTACTTCATGTAAAATAAAACTCTTCCCAAAGATTTTGATACATACACTAAATTATGAAGAATGATGACATTATTTGGACAAGTAGGGTAAATCATGATATAATGAAGTAACAGTATTGTCAAACACTTAAACATGTGAATAAGTATATCATGTAACAGAAGATTAAGTAGTTTTACATCAATGAAGAGTAAAATGAAAGTTTAAAGAGTATCTTAAGGTGGGACTAGAAGACACTTCATGTATGTCTTATAAGGCATTTGAACTTTATACTTAAGGCAATGAAAAGTCTATTGAACTTGCCTAATTGAAAA
Source organism: Cuniculus paca (assembly GCA_004365215.1). Taxonomy (NCBI): domain Eukaryota; kingdom Metazoa; phylum Chordata; class Mammalia; order Rodentia; family Cuniculidae; genus Cuniculus; species Cuniculus paca. The sequence goes on from RJWT010040867.1 coordinate 5,981, forward strand.
AGTGGTAAGAGTAGATCACAGTTACTGCAACTGGGATTAGAGGATTGAAGTTTGGAGGCAGAAAGGCTTATCTACTGACAGCTTGATTCATTTGGAGGAAGGAGTTGATAATTGATCCTATATTTTCACAAATGGCGCATTCTTGTGTTGCATCAAATAGCTAAGATGGGGGCTTCTAAAGGGCAGTGATCATTTATTATGGCTATCTGTTCACTGCTCTTGGTCTGCTCTGATTCCTTTAGATGTTTTTCAGCTGTAATCTGCACTGCAACTAGAACAAGAAAGCCTTAATTCTTACCATCTTCTGATGGCAAAAGACAAGCAAGTTTGTAATTTAATAAATGCGGTCAAACCTGACCTTCCTGATGAACAACAAACATCTTGTAGCGTGAAATTTAGTCCTAGGGACTTGCCAGGGACATTGGAAGTGATACCTTGATCCTGCACATCAAGTACTGGATAAGCAATTTCAAAACATGCCTTTCCATAAAAGATAATTGTGGAGTTCTTCTTTCTGAGATGCTAAGATAATTAAAATGGTGTCTCACTCACATAAACACACAGCAAAAAACAAAAACACAAACAAAAAAACATGATTTGTCAGACTGGATTCAATATATCAGGAGCTAACTCCATAAAATGATAAATTATGTGAAAAGTAACTCAGAACCAGCCAGATGGAAGTCATCGCCTGATGCTCTCACCCTTTTGAAAGAGTCGCCTAAAGGAAGAAATATAGTGAACAGATTGTGGAAAATTTAATCCAGAGTCAAACACAAGCCCCTGTTTGTGATATAACAAGACCCTTGGATACTAAACCATGTAAACAAACAATGGCGTTAACATGCTACCACTCATTCGCATGCCTAACACATACATCTGTGCCTTGGACGTATTCTTGTCTTGCTTCATTTGTGAGTTACTGTTTAAAATAATCAGAAGAAATAGCTAAATTGTTTGGGTAATGTTCTGAATAGTTGGATACTTGTCTAGTTGAAACCTCTTTTGTTTAACTCTAAGTACTTAAGAGGAACAGCAAGTAAAAGTGAGTTTTTATGTAGACCTCAAGTTTATCAATTTGGGTAATATAGACAGGCATGTTTTTCTACCAGGGCACCAGTTTCCTCATCAGGGAGATAAAACATTTGCTTTTGAATACCGCGTTAAGATCTGAGAATGACCTCCGGGTATTTCTGAGCCAGATCATCCAGTTGTAGTAAGTGACACCAAATGATCTGATTCAACAGATAAGATTATTCTTAATGTAAATTTTGATTGGAACCATATAACACTGCTTAAAATAAACTCCAAGATTTTCAAACATATAATCTCTTCTTCTAGAAAGAGTTTTCCATGTAGACCATGGCTTAACTCTTTACCATTCATTTTCCATTATTTATTTATTTATTTATTTACGGCACCAGGGATTGAACTCACAACCTCACACTTGCCAGGCAGGCGCTTAGGTCACTGAGCTAAATCCCCAGCCCTCATTTTCTGTTCTTAAAGGTTATAGTTCCACAAATTTCCTTTGAGGAACTGACCCTCTGTCATTCCTAGCTATGCATTTCAGGTAAGATAGACTCACTTAGCTTCGGAGGTAGTTATTGACTTCTGCATGCTACTCAGTGATGTCCACCTAACTGAATATTTTGCTGGTTTATAAATAAGTATGCAGCTCAGTGTATGTCACTGAGATGTTGAGCCATATGCCAAGGACTTCTGTGAATAAAGGTTTCTCATGCTGTAAAGACAGCTAGTTAGAATAAAGTTCATTCTATCACTGTTGATAGATGAGCCTGCAGACCAAGGGCTCCTGATCGGTATCTTATATCCATTTTATATTCTGAGTTGGTAGCAAAAAGATAGAAAACAAAGACAAAAATGACAAAACAGGCCTTTGATAATAAATCGAGCTTCCAGACTGAGTTGTGCAGAGAGTCTGTTCTACCTTGCAATTTTTTAAATACTGCTGTAAATAAATTCTCCTTAATTATCTAAACCAGTCTATTTACTTCTATTATATACAACCAAACAATCCAATGAGTCCACTGAGGACTGCATCATGCCTGAATATCTTCTTCTGCTTTTCAATCTCCATGACCTCAAATATCTTCTCTGTTAAGAAATCAGTTTTGTGGATGGGTTCCAGACACTTCAGCAGTTGACATCACTTCAAGTTAAAACAGAACTTCATTTTCCTTTGTATGTAGAAAGTGATACTTAAGAAGATAAAATGTGTATGCAGTATCACAAACTATTTCCAGACAACTATATCTGTGTGACTCAAATCAAAGTCTTAGGCAAAACTGAAGTTTGGCTATTGGTAATTGTCTGACAATGTACATAAAAATAGGATTATATCTGGTCTCACTAATAAAGGGCCAAATGAGATTATTTAAAGATGTTCCAAAAGAAAGTTTCCCTGCCAGTTCAGTTTATAACCACATGCAGCATTATATCAAGGCTGCCCGATCTAGAGACTTCACATGTGACATTGCGTTATTTTATTTATTACATGGCTGATTATTCTCAACAATATAAGAAAGCATTCCAAATTCACACTCTGAAGTAAATGGCCTGGGTATGAATTTCAACTTTTTCACTGGTGGCCACACATCCTCATGTGAACTCACACTTAATCCTATAGCACTTATGTTTTCTTCTTTCTAAAATGAGGATAATGGAATTTCCTATCTCCTACGGTCCTTGAGAGGATTAGATCAATTATCACTGTAAATCCTTCTAACACTAACACATTATAAGCATTCAACAAATATACTTACTTTTTGGTCATATTTTAGAACTATCCAAACTATATGATGCGTTTTTATATTTGGATGATCTGTTCTGTGTATTCCAGAAAAAGTGTGGGCATGTGCTAAGAATTTCATATATGAAGACATAATATATGAAAAGGTTGGCTATTCACAAGAACCCTGTTCGGGAATGTGGCGATCCCTGTCTTCCTTATAAATAAATTAAGTACCAGAGAGTTTAAAATCTATAGGTGGTAGGGACAAGGCCACAGTTGGAGCTCTGTTCTCAATAGAGCTTAACATGCATATATCCCATTTATTTGCTTATCTGCATTGGAAAATTGATCATTTTCTACAGTGCTTTGTACTGACCATAGACCTTTCTTCATTCCACTCCTGAGGATTAATCTTCCTCCAACTGATTCCTTCTGGTTCTTCATCTTTTCATTTCTTTACATGCTATGGTGATTGTAATACACAGAGGACAACTATTCTTGCTGTTCAAGGTCCCACACAACTCACTAGTGAATCACTTTTTTACCTATATCATATGATCACTAACAGAAGTCAAATCATAATTTAAAATTAATGAATGATTTCCTCAGAATACAGTTCATTGTGCCCTTCAGTCTTTCAGCAAGGATGTACCAGTGTTTCAAGTACTATGCTAATTCAAATTCCTTAGACCACGCATGAGACTGTTAAGATTTGCCTTTTGTTTGCTTTTCTGACCTCAACTCTTGCTATACTCAAAATCATATACCAGACTTCATGCATACTTTTCCATTTATTGTATGTACCTTGCTTGCTTATCTTTGGGTTGTACATGACATTGTATCTGGCTGAAATGCACCTGAAAATCCTGCATCCACTTTCCTAACTCACATAGATCCTCTCTTCAGGCCTAGACTCAATTACACATTTTATGACAGCCTGCACTGAACTATACTCTGTCTCCAAGAGCAGGTAGGGACCTTGCTTGTGTACCCCGTTCTGTTTCTATGGCATCAATCTATTTATAGTCTATTGAAACCTTTCTGCCATTGTGTCTAATCCTCTCCTGGAGGATAATAGTTATAATAGCAGGGGTGGTAATTTATATCTAAATCCTTAGTGCTTAGTGTATTGCATAGAACAATGTGTGAGCATGATGGATATTTGATTAGTTAATGCATCAACTATGCAGTCTTTGAACCAGTGAGGGTGGGGTTGGGAAAAAAAGAAAATACCAAAGTCATCATTCACTTCTGGTTACAGAAATTGGTAGGAGCTTAAAAGATAACCGGTATCAAGGGATTTCAGTAATTATTGAAAAAAAATCCCTGACACATGTATGTCTCTTTTCTTTATCATTGTTTATATTGTTTTCTTATCTCTTTAAAATAAAATTGAAAAAAGAAGACACCTTAATTATTTGGTCTTTAACAACAATGACAAAAAATACACTCAACCACAAACTCAAAAAAACTTAGGTTAGAGAAAAATTTCTTGTTTCTATGACTAGATTCCACTTCAGCAAGGAAAATAGAAGCATGAAGAGAAAAGCAATGATCAATTTTAAGGGATATGATTTGGAAGAAAGAGTGAAATTTCCCCAAATTCCTATGAGCTATGTGGTACTTTTTAAAGATCTCTAGTGGGAACTTCTCAAACCTAATCGCTCAGGGAAAGTCACATGTGTAATAGCACACCCAACTCTGCTTATGCTGCTCATTCTTTCTTCTAACTTTAGTGAACCAACACAATTTTATTAGATATCTGTTAGGTCAAAAAGTACTAGTATCATTGAGCTCTTACTCCATGCTAGAAATAAATGCATTTCATAAATGTTCTTATTTTTTCTTTATGGCCATGTCTGAAATAAATATTAGTATTTTTCTTATTTTGCTGAAGAATAACCTGAGGCAGAAACAGGTTCAGTGGTTTACAACTGGGTTCAAACTTAGGCATCCAGACATCAACTTCCACATCTCAGCTAGTGTATCGTGCCTCCTTGTTTATATTTGTGCTGCATCATTTGACCCTCACAACAGCCGTAACACATGGTTAGTTTTAGTGTGTTTCCCCAAGTGAAGAAATTCCTTTAATTTGTAAATTCAGGCAAAACTTTATGAGAAAGTAGTTCTTTATAGATGAGCACTGTGTCTTTTCTTTCTCCACTGTAATTTCGACTTCAAGTTCTGTATCTGCCACATGGCTAGCACTCTCGTGCGTCTTAAGTAGGGCGTATTTCACTATTTCATGTTTTTCACTTTCATCCCACACAATACTGCTTCAGTCACTTACTGGCATTATAAGAGGGACTTACCCTGGAGTGGACAGGTTAGCATTTTATTTAAAAGGAAACAAAAAATTCTCATAGAGAGTACTTAAGAGCAGACTGTTACTGGGATATAGCTCAGTGGCCCAGTGCCTGTCTGGCTAACACGAGGTCCTGAGTTCGAATTACAGTATCAAAAACAAAAACAAAGACAAAACAAGCAAAAACAATATTTTTTTAAAAGAGTGGACTATTATAAAGAAGTGAAAAATACAAATATTATTTATATCTGTATATTGTGTTACATGATTTTATAGAGTTGTTGGTTTGGAAATATCTGAACAGCTTACTCCTTTTTACTGAAAATGAATAATGAAGGTGAATTTTTGTACATAGAGCCACTCAAAGTTTTTTCTTTAAATAAATAAGCAAGAGAAAGAGAGGAAGGGAAGGAAGAAGAGACATAGACTGAAGAAGGAGACACAGCAGGGAAGAGAGAGGAAGAGAAGGATGAAAAGAGGGAGAGAGAGTGTGTGTTTATAAATTCTCTTCTCAAAATGCAAAACTCTGTGAGGCCGAAGTTACCACTGAGGGGACTTGTCTGCTGTTGGGAATCCCTTCAACCAAGTCCAAGTCTGGAAATTCAGCTATTGCTTTCCTACAAGAATTTACAAAGCCCCACTCTTTCCTAAAGAGTCCTTCTGTGAAAAACACAGCTTGTCCCTGTTACTTCTAAGAAAAGCTCCTCTTTGAAATAAGAGGCTGCAGAGTACTCTCAACTCTGAGTCCTCCCCTGTATCATAAAACTGACACCTCAGCCCTGACAAGGAAGGAAATAATCTCAAGTCGCATAAATGGTGCAGTTGCTTCATCCATCCACATCAGTGACTCTCTGGGGACTGCACAGCCCTGCTGGCATGGAGGATCAATAGGTGCAATCTTAGAATCCCAGCAGAGCTTCATAGTCCAAGGGAAGGTGTCCCTATACCAGCACATTCAGTGACAATAGAACGATGCAGAGAGCAGTGACAGGGAGCATAGGAAATGCACATGCTCAGAGGGTGTCAGACCTTGGAGCACCCCGGTGATGCTGGCAGACATATCTCTTTCACCTTTCAACAAAGGAAGTTGGAAAATTAATATGGATTAAATTGCTTTATATGTTGGATGCTGTGCTAAATACTCTATAAGTGCTAATTTACTTAGCACTAGACAAATATTTTTCACACCATTCAATATCAGCAGCGGGTTTTCCTCTCCTTGAGATCCCTCGGCCGGCGAGAGAGGGACGAGGAGAGACAAACGAGCAAAGGACAACGCAGAGACAACCGAAACGGCAGGAAGCAGTTTACCTTTACTGGGATTTACCTTATCAGTTACAAGTTACACGCGGGGCTTACACTCCGCGGGGGACAACCTCCATACGTCCGTCAGG
>RJWT010040868.1:0-12423 GCA_004365215.1 Cuniculus paca
AAAAATAGCTAACATAATTATAGTACTAATTTAGTTCATAGAAAAGATCATTTTGTGATTATATTGGTTGATTAATTTCACATCCCTCTATCTTATAATCTGAGCAACCTACTTTGAAGATAATGATGCACAATACATTCACCATGGTTAACTTCTCATTATTCTGCTTTAAAACTTTGTATCTCCCATCCAAGTACTAAGCAGGCCCAACCCTGCTAAGCTTCCAAGATTAGATGAGATCATGCACATTCAGGGTGGTATGGCAGTAGACTGAAACTCTATATTACTGTATTTTTTTTCCTTTTTCTCTTTAAAATAAAAATTTATATTTCATGTTCATAGTGCAATGACAATTTGGTGGTAATTTTTTTACCACATAACTCACTCCCTAGTTGTGTAATATTATCCAAAATTATGTTTATGTTTGAAGTATCTGATATGATTCATGGAATGTAATATATTCCACTGCAGAGTAGAGTTGTCAATGTGTATACCCAGAAAATATGGGTAACTTCTCTGCAGCACATTTTTGTTTCTTCCCATCACCAGAAAGATATGTAGTATGCACTGCTAGTCCAGCAAGTGATGGGATATTGAAACTACAAGACATTTTATCCTGAGAACATGTACTTTCCCATTATTTTACCATGAAACAAAATCTTGATCACCCTGGTGATATATGATTTTAATCCCACCAACACAGGAGACAGAGATGGGAGGAAAACAAAATTGAGGCCATCCTATTCAATTTAGTGAAACCCTCTCTCAAAATATATGTGAAAGGCCTGCAGATGTAGCTCAGTACTTTATTATCCTTAGGTTTACTCCTCAGTATCAAAATTATTTTAATACAAAACATTACTTTTTGTCCTTTTCTCAATGTATAAAGGTCTAAGCAAAAGCAATGGTGCATTCCTTTAGTTTCTAGCATCAGATGGGGCTGAGACAGGGTGATCATGGTTTTGAAGCTAGGTTTGGGAGGAAATTTAGCTAGATGCCTTAGCAAACTATAGAAGAGTTCTCTCGATATCTGCATTTGAGATTTAAGGAAAGACGAATTTGTGTTAAGAACATAAAAACTAAGATAGAATAAAAATATTGCAAATTATTCTGTTGCTCAGGAAATGTTCTTTCCACAGCAATGTTTGTACAGCAGTCATATGTATGCCTCCATCATACAGTAAAACATAAACAATGAAACATGAATAAGTGAGGTATTCCATCAAGACACATGAATATAGAGACATGAAAAATTAGTTTTGTTAATGCTCCTGTTGGTGTTTTTGGTGGAAAATAAGGTAAGATGACACAACGAACAAAATGAAATGTATAAAATTTAACAAACTTGTATGCAGATATGGAAGCAAACGAAAGAATAATGAAATAACCTATCAAATGAAAAAAATTGCCAGCTTTTCAGAGGACTAATATCTGGAAAAAACAAGCAAGTGAAATGAATACACACTTCTCAGGAGTACAGATTGCCAACAAATACCTGAAAAACTGAAATTTTTCCCCAATAAAGAAATGCAAATTGGAACAGTATCTCATTACAGAAACAACACATATCAAGAACTGGAAAAAAGGTCCATGAGGCTGCAGGGAGAAAAGGAACCATTCAACATTATTGCTGGAAATGTAAACTAGTTCAACCACCTCAGAAGTTACTGTAGAAAGTATTAAAAAACTAAAAATAGTAATTTCATTCCAAGCACTGCTTCCCATTTGGGTATCTTCCCCAACGAGTTAAAGATATCATATTTCAGTGATACAACCTTATTCCTGTTTACAGCAACAATACTCACTTTTTCTGTTTGGCACAACAGTGAGCCCTGCTTGTCAGCCACCTGTCAAAAGTAAACAAGCACTCTTTAATGGAGTCTATTTAATAAATGGTATAGGAGTTATGCACCTTTCTATTTAAAAAAAAAAATAGAATAGAGTCCACTTACCTGAGATGTACATATGTAGTTTCTTAGTATGTCCTGCTTAAAAGTAATTCACACATAGATGCCTGTGTATCCCGGGTGAGATGAAACACACTATAACTTGCATGTTTCCCTAATGAGAACTCCAAGGAAGAAGTGTTAGGCACTGTCTCCAATCATCCTGCTGTGTGTACAGATGGTTTGAAATGAGTATATATATTGCTTCACAGTGTTGCCTAGGAGTGAATGGAAGCAAGTATGCACTTGAGCCATTTACTCATGGAAGCTTCCACAGCTTAGCTTTAGTGCAAGTTGAGTTCAGGGAACCTAACATATCTGAACACTCATGAGTGTGTGCTTCTGTAAATAACTGAGTTGTGCACTTTTGTGCTTCTCACTATGTCCTGCTGACAGGCATTCTGCACACAGGTGCCTATGCTACCTTGTGGAAAAAAACACGTTGCAACTTGTAGTGTTTCTTTGGTAAGAACTTCATGAAAGAATTGCAACTCGAACTCCAGTGTTACGTTGTTCATGTACATAAGCTTGGAAATGACTATCCGTCTGAGGCACAAGCACGACAAGTTCAAACCTAGTCTGGATAATATGGTGACTTAGCAAGATCCTGTCTCAAATTAAAAAAGGGTTGGAGATGCAGTGCAGTGTGAAGACCAAAGGATCAATTCAATAAATAAATAAAATAAAGCCAAGTTGCGACTGTAATGCCATGTATTTACAACTCAAGTCCTTTCTTTTCCTGAATTATTCCCTGCAGATCAATATTTGGCAATCCAAATATATTAACATTTGAAATTCCCACTCATTTTCTTGTCAAGTTACAAGCTCTAAAAATTATGATCCAAACATTTTCTTTGAATCTCAACAGAACTTTTTACTCATCAGCCATACGCTAACCTTGAACAATTCTTGTTTTTAGATCAACTTAATTTCAGAATCCGAGCTTATTGCTTGTGACATCTAAGTCTTAGTTTTTAATTGAATGGGATTCATTAAATGAATCCTACATAGGTAGCAGTCATGTACTTAGCACTTCATTCATTCATTCATCTGCCATACAGGGGATTCAACCCAGGGCCTTCATATATTGAGCTACAACCCCAGTGATGTTTACTTTTTGAGACAGAAACTCACTAAATAGCTAAACTTTACAGGCAATTATTAACTATGGGTTAAAAAATGTGAGGAAGTAATTTCTTACAGACATACGAAGAGGTGAGAAAGTAAAGCCAAATTATTCCCCTTTATATTTAAACCTTAATCAATGCTTATTTCAAAAGTAATTACAAACAATAGACAATACCTAAGAATCCCAAGGTGATTCATTATCTTCTTTTAATCCCAGTGCAACCATCGTATCTATAAAATGTAGTCACAGACACATTAATGAGAACATTTACTGCTGTAAATTTTACTTCTGTATACAAATCTATCTGCATTCATGAATATTTCAGTTAAGATACAAGCAAAAGAATTTCAGAGGGTTGAAGCAGTTTCACAAAGAAAATAAGGAAAAATTTAAAAGAAATGGTTATCATCTTTTGGATCTACACACATTTCAAAATAATAGTATATGAAAATAAAAGTTTCCGAAAGTAGTCACTAACTTACCCTATTATAATTTTTCTCCCCTCCATCCACATTAGATTCTTTGTCAGTTGTTTGCTCTTGTGAAGTATTTATAATAACAAAGGTACCATTTTCTTTCAAACTAATTTTTGGCCCTGTTGCTTTTTTTCTATTAAAAAAGGAAGAAGAAAAAGAAAAAGAACTAAACATCAAAAACCATACACTTGCCAACCCACCCACTCAGTAAAATGGAAACAATCACAGGCAAATCTATCCAATCATAGGGATTACTCTGGGAGAAGTTGAAAACTGAAAACACATTCTGCTCTATATGCAAGCAGATGCAGAGATACATGAAAACAGTGAAATGTATTTCCTTGGTTCTACAAGTGGGGTCCAAAGTTAGGTGTCAAAAGCAAGAACAGTCAGTTCTACCTGGGAAGCCCAGGAAAAGCCATAAAGCTAGGGTCCTATTTCGAAAGGGAGAGAAAGCACACAGGAAGGGTATCAAAGACATTCCAGACAGGGTAGCAGAAACAAAAGGATGAGGTATGAAATAGTAGAGCAAGAGAGCTGCCCAAGTAACATGACACAACTGGAATAGAGTTCCTGGAATGGCATGGACAGATAAACAGGAGCATCAGGGGAAACCACATAAGACTCATCTCAGGCTGGAACATAACTTTCTCTTTGTAAAATGGGGATCTGCATATTCTTGCCAGCAGCATAATGGGGGGAGGAGCAAAAGAGAGTATTATTTCTAAAGGATGGGTGAGAAAATGAATCCAAAAATGAAAAATGGTGCACAGAATGCACGGAATGTGAAAGACTGGATACTGATCAGAAGGAAGGCTGGGCCAGGATTTCCCAGCTTCAGAGATTCGGTGCCATTCAATATTGTCATGGAAAGGTCACAGTTGAGGTCTGCAGGGTGGACATCAAATTGGAGGCCTGGGACTGAGGAAACACATTAGGAGGTGGAAGAGAGCAGATGACCTCACTCAGGAAAGCATATAGGCTCAAGAAGGGAAATATTCATAGAATACAGCAGACTGATTTAGCAATGCTAACCTATGCAGAGCTCTGAAATTCATCAAATGAAAACAAGAGGGGGGAAATCCAGAGAATTGCATTTTTCAATTATATACATCAACATGTGTTTCAAGGATAGAAACATATACTGTTATTAATATATGCAAATACTGATTTCTGGGACACTATGCTAACATGAATTTTAAATTTTAATAATGAGATTTAATCCTAAAACACTAATTGAAGATATTGCAAAAAGATTCCTATTTAAAGGGAAATCTTTCAAGTTTTAAATGTAAGCCAGGCCTGGTGATGTGCACCTGTGGTCCTAGCTACTTGGGAGACTGAGGTAGGACGATCACTGAAGCCCAGGAGTTGGAAGCCTACCTGGGGAACATAAAAAGATCCCACCTCAAAAAGGAAAAAAGTTGTAAACTGTAGTAGAGAAATTGTGATGTGTTTAAAGAATTAAGTATTTTTAAATACCAGCATAACATGAGGAAGAAATGTAAAACACTATTCTAAAATTTCTATACCCTTATAAATGGCATATATCAATGGTTTTAATTTTCTATTTATACCATATGGGATGGTAGTTACAAATGGAAGAAAGCTGGCATGGTATTTACTACTACCTGGGAATGGCAGCATTTCTACTAGAGAGAAGAAAACACAAAATATTCCACCAGTTTTCCATTCAGAGAAAGAACTGCTAATCAGGATTCTACAGAGAAATAGTATTTTGAAAAGGTGTATTTAACAGAACATGGAGCAGGCTTAAAAAAGTTTAAGAAATTTTAATATAAAATTCTAACCTGAGTTCAGAGTTAAAGGATACTAGAATATACTGTGACTTTCTTTTCTATTCATATTCCTCTGATTTGTTTTCTTTTTATTTGTGACATACGTCTGTATGATAACTCACTTGAAATTATATATCCTAAGCATTGTAAGGGAATATACCTCAGGGCATATTTGTAGAAATTCAATAGACTTAACTATTACATAAATCACACATATACTACTTCTAAAATTCTACTATGTAGAAATCCATTTATTGACATTCAAATAGTATTAAAATGCTTAATACAAAACACCTCTTTCTAGGTCTTCAGGATATACACAAACATATTTCCTAATCTGCAGTAGCTCATAGTAATGCAGGAGTTTTAAAATGAATATTCTGAAGTACAAAAACTTCTGAAACTTGAAATGTTAGAATGAGACACGGACTCCAACTGTATTTTTTTTTTTTTTTTTTTTGCGGCACCAGAGACTGAACTCACAACCTTGCGCTTGCCAGGCAGGCTCTTAGGCCACTGAGCCAAATTCCCGGCCCCTGTCTTTTTGAGGCAGGGTCTCACTATGCCATTCAGGCTGGCCTTGAGCTCACTTTGTAGCCCAAGCTGGGCTCAAACTCACAACAATCCTCCTGTCTCAGCCTCCCGAGTGCTGGGATTACAGGTGTGAGCCACCACACCTGGCTCCAATTGGATATTTTTAAAAACTATAAAGCATACAATTTCTTAAATCTTTACCATCTGCTTATTTAGAGTATCAAGTTCTAGAACTCATTATTAATTTTGATCACAAGTATTCTTCAATAAGATGAAAAATTTTAAAACTGGTACCCTCTTAATGGAGGAATGATTTAAAAAACAGTGCAGTCAGGTGCAGTAGCACATTAAACCCAGCATTCTAGAGGTAAGTCTATAAAGGGCCCAAGTTCCAGCTCTGACTAAAAAATAAATTAAATAAATTAAAAAAAAAAAAAAAGAGGGCCAGGAATGGAGTTTATTGCACAAGCCCTGTGATCAACTCCCAGGAACAAAAGAAACAAAACAATAACAACAAAAATCCTGTAATTTTTTCGTCATACAAACTTTATGAAACAGATTTTAAATTTCTAAGTTTCCATAATTCCTGGTATTATTTTAGTCTAAAAACAGAGCCAAGAACAGAAAAGAGTTTTTATACATAAAAACTGTATAATACTAAAATAAAAAGTACTTAAAGGAAAAAAATTATATTTTATGCACTGTAAGTTTTTGAAATTAAGGTACCAAAATTCTGTGATTATTGTAAGGACTAATAAGATCCCTTAAAGATTTATTTAGGTATGAGTATTATTAAAGGTCATGGCAGTAAGGTTTACAAGTCACAGTAAGGTATACAAATAATCCTCAAATTTTGTATTTCCTCTATGTATTTTCTACCCCATTATTTTTTTAGGATTCAATACCTCGAAGTTTTTAGCAATTATTTACCAAAGGAAAAACAATTCTTTTTTGACTAGTCATAGTTCTATAAAATGGTTTTCCCTCACCAACTTTTCATATAAAACCATGATAGGTACACAGTTGCTAAATTTTAAGACTAAGCACTGTATTTATTCTTTGATTTGATTGGTTTAAGTCCCTTTCCTACTATTTGATTGCAATATGTGAGAAGATAGGAACAGCTCTTTTGAAAAATGGGACATTACGGTAGCCATTGCTGGTTTCTTGTTGTCCGACTTGAAGGCCTGTAATGCGCTTTTGTTTTATCTGGTTTTATATTACTTTGTTTTGTTTGAGTTTATTGTCTATAAATGTATGAACAACCAGTTTGAAGAAAGCAAGAGACACTAGGGTAACCATTGTTAATTTCCTGTTATGTTTTGAAAACCTGTATCGCTTTCAGTGTTCTGTTCTGAAATGCTATATTATATTTGACTCTATTCTGTTTTCTTTTGCTTTTTGTCTTGTTTTGTTCTATTCTTCAAAAAAAAAAAAAAGACTAAGCACTGTACAAAGCAAAACTAAGAGGAAGAAAATTAACTTTACAAAAGAGCACTTACCTTGGTAGCAAAAAGATAGTCATTGTCATCTGATGCAGGCCAGGAAATCATCAGGACCTGTAGAGGAAAACATACAACAAAAATGGGTGAGTTCTGTCCTTAAAAACTGTTGAAAGACTGGCCATCTGTATATCGAATGGTGTTTCTTGGTTGACACAATTAAAATTTGACTTTCATTTTTTAAATCTTTTAGATACTTTTTCTGTCTTTATTTCTTCCAACCTATGAAACAGTCAGTGAAGACTCACTTTCACTCCCACATCAGAGTGACAGGCAATAGACTGGCAGACCCTGAGAATAATTTGTCTTTATAAATTGCCTGCCCTGAAGGTTGAAATGAAAATCCAATCAATGGCTAACAAAACTTGTTACCTGGACTCAAACAAACCTGATAACCTCAAGGTAGAAAGATACACTGTCCCCTTTCCCTCTTCTATCTCTGTTTCAATGACTAAACTGGATGTGATGGTTTAGATCTAAAATGTCCCCTTTCATTCTGTGTGTGGAAGGTGTTTTGATCACCATCACGGGGAGGCTATACTCATCATGCACTCATCCATCTGCAAGTTCAGTAGCTCAAAGTGCTCTTAAGAGGTGGGGTCTGCTTGGAGACAGGCGAGTGGGCCACTACCTGGAAGAGTGTATTCTCCTCCCTGGTTCTTTAGCCCTCACTGCGCGGTAAGCAGCTTTTCTCCACCATGTCTCCCTGCCATGCTGTTTCTGCCTTGTAGCCTGCTAACTGAGCCAAAATAAACCTTTCCTCCTTTAAGTTATGGGTGTTGGCTATTTTGTCCCATTAATGGGAAAGTTACTGAAAGTCACTAAGACACTGGGTAACTAAGAAATGGCAGTCTTTGTTTCTTAGTATGGAAATCCCTACTAAGAAACTATTACTTCCCTTTACCTAAAACAGTAGAGTCCTCTGACACTGTAAAAATGTTTGGAGGTTAAATGTACAAAAATCAAAGCAAAAAAAAAATATATCTATATATCTATATATCTATCTTGATTGATCGATCTCTCCCTAGGGAGATTATAAACTATTAAAATTATAAAATCCAGTTACCTTTCCTGTATGGCTCTGCCTTTTTCAGGTACACATAAAGCAGCAAAACTTTCATAGATGCTGTTAACAGTCAAGCAGGAGCTGGCTGGAAAATCAGCCCTGACAGCTGCCCTCCTGTTACCCTAAATTTAAATCAATGCCCAGTTCTTAAGTGCTCCTACTCCTTGGCTGCTCTTTGCAGAGCTCCATGGCAGTTTTCACTTAAATCTTTAGTCTACAAAGGTGTAGATTCCTGAAACAAGGATGGGCTCAAATAACCAAGTGTAACTGTTCCTGGAAAGAAAGCTATTTGAGTCACAATCACCTGCCCTTAGCAGAAGCAAGTTACCAACTCTCAACTGAACACAACATACCTTCTGGTCCTACCCTACACATACAGGAAGGACATCAGCAAGTGGAGAAAAGGGGTGGAGGTGAGGGATACTTGTCCTGAGTCACAGACCAATGAAGTTCAGTTACTTCCAGTCCCTGGTAGAGTTAGAGGCTCTAAACCTCCTTCTGTAAACTGAGAAGGAAAAGAGGTGATGGGATATTCCTACCTGCTAGAGAGACTTCCCAGTGACTCAGATTACCCTAACATCTTTCGATAACAATCTTTAAGTTTGTCATTTCCTCCAACTGAACAAAAAAGCAACAATATGTTCAGGACTCCTTTGAACCACTTTTAATATACCTTTCTAGATAACTCCCAGTATCTTGTGGCTTTAATTCCTGTATTATCTTTGTCAAACTTTTGGCAAACCTCAATATTCTGATTTCTAAAACCCCACTCTTGCCTAACTTGATGTTCTTCAAACCTGCCCTTCTCCTGTGAATTCCATTCTTATCCTCTACCACTGGGCATGCTAGACTCGCTCCTCTATTCTGCTATGGAAACACCCATGGAACAAGAAATGAGGACAAGTACTAGACTTAGGAATTAGGGAACCTGATTTTAAATCTCATTTTTGCCATGTACTATGTTCTGATAAGTCACTTTAATATCATTGTGTTTCAGATTCTCTATGAGAACCACCATTTGGCTAGGATGTTAAACACAGGTTGAAGCACTAGAGGGAATTTTGATTAGTCCTTTGATTCCTTAAAATCTGAAATTCTACATGTTTTTGATTCTGTCTAAAGAACAATAAGAAATACTAAGGTAACAGAAATAAAAAATTACCAAGCAGAAGAAAAAATTTTCAAAAATCAAGAAAACATTTTACTTATAGGAGGAAAAATAGCTAACAAAAAAAAGGGAAAAAAATCCATAGAACTAGGCAGGAGTAGTAGCCTAAAAGAAAAACCGAACTGGAAAATCAGTAAATAGAGAAACGCATTAAAAGTATCATCCCAACAGATGCTTAACATAATTAGTATAACATGATTTACATAAAGACAGTCTTCAGTTCCACATCTGACCTAAAACCTCTGATGGTAAAAACAAGAAACTAGTTATCAGTGAAATCATCATTATTAGGACAAACTCTTGGACTCTCACCAGGCTTCTCAGGAAAACTAAACAGACTTGACGCATATCTAACCATGACTTTCTGCACTGATCTGGTATGACCTGTATTTCGATCCCAGCATTGCAGAGGGCAACGGCACGCACATGGGAGCCAGGATGGCTAACAGTCAAAACATGGGTCAGTTACTTGTTAATTATGGCATCGTGGACCAATTAAATAACCTCCCTTAATAACAACTGCCTAATTACTAAAAAACAGATTATAATAGCACAGGTACTTTGGCACCAGGAAGATGTGGGAGTGAAGAAAACTATAGATGAATCAAAATGCTCCTCTTCCTTTGAGTATAAGTCATGCTACATTATTACAACATGACAGATTTTATCATTATTATTATTGGTCCCTACCCCTCAGTGCTAGGGATTCATGGTCTTGTGCACACTGTGCAAATGTTCTTACCACTGAGTCCAGCCCCAGCCCTGACTTTCTTATGAGTAGATTCTCTGTCATGGGATATCCAACACTTTTAGTTTTTCGTTTTGTTTTTTTCCACAGTTTACATGAAGTAAAATTTGTTTTCATTTACTTGTCACATTCTTAGCCTGGAGCAGAACACTGAAAAACATTAGTTTCTTTTTTTGCATTCACTAATTGGTTAATATATATTTAAAAATCTATAAATTCCTACCTGGATAAAGAGTCATCTTCAGAATTTTCACCCACTATTAAAAAAAAGGTAAAATACATTTTGAATCAACAAAAATACAAAATATTAAAAGTATAACACTGATGTTTTGTTAGAAAGTATTTCTTTGGACTGTACCTGTAGACTATTCTAGAATGAGTAGTATTAATTACAATATTGATAGGCAATGTATTAAGAACTTACTTTCCAATTTTTATTTAACAAATACAAAAACGGAATTTCTCAAAATTTGATAGCTAAAAGCGAGCAAGTTGCTGTGCATAATGACATCCTAACTGAATGGTATCATACTGACATAAATGGTATCTTAGAAGTATCAGCGGCATAAACTGATAGTGACAAATAGTATGATTTTTTTTTGGACTAGTGGCACTAGGAACAATCATAAAAGAGTACACTTATTTTGTTATGACACAAGACAGCTGATGCAGGTTTTCACTTGAAACTGTTGAGTTTTAGGATCAAGTATTCTATCAAGAGGAAGCTGTAAAAGGCGCTCTAATCTGTAGCGAAATACAGGACACAGACCTCAAACAAGCACCACTGCAATGACTGCCACCTCCCACTAGAGAAGAGCTCAGGAGAAGTCAGTGTACTTACTCTTGCTAATCCTCTTCTGGGGAAGATAAAATGAGTTCTCTTAGTTTTCCCTATTTTCTGGGTCTTATGCGTGATGCAAGCAAGATTCAAGTTTATCTGCTATCTTACTTCTTGTGGGAAGATTCAAGTTTATCTGCATTCTTATTTTTCACGGGAAGAACCACTGCAATGATCAACCCCTTAAGAGCTTGTCTAGTCTGAAAAGCTTAAAAGTCAGCACTAGGGAGGTTGCAACCAGCTGCCAGGAAGCACTGTCTCATTGAAAAAATACATAAAAATAAAACGATTAACTCACTGAACTTCTCAGAATGTGACAAGTAAATGAAAACAAATTTTACTTCATGTAAACTGTGAAAAAAAAACCAAAAAACAAAAAACTAAAAGCGTTGGATTTCCCATGACAGAGAATCTACTCATAGAAAGTCAGGGCTGGGGCTGGACTCAGTGGTTAAGAACATTTGCACAGTATGCACAAGACCATGAATCCTTAGCACTGAGGGAGTGGGGACCAATAATAATGATAAAATCTGTTGTGTTGTAATAATATAACATGACTTATACTCAAAGGAAGAGAAGCATTTTGATTCATCTATGTATAGTTTTCTTCACTCCCTTATCTCACTTCCCAGTACCAGGTAAATATGAAGGACTTAATGCATTCTGAGGAGCACAGCACTTGAAAGTGTCTCCTTCCATTCTCAAAGGGTCTATCTGAACCCAACAGAGGATGGTGTAGTTAGTGCTGCAAAGTTCAGCACAATGTCATTTTTCTCAACCCTTCTCATTATGGGGAGTCTCCATAGAAAGCATGCCTTTTCAGCATGTAGAGCATATGTCATCAGCTCATATTCATAAACAAAAAGCAAGAAAAGAAAAACGAAGGCTGGAGGTGCAGCTCAGTAGTAAAGCATTTGCCTGGAATGGTCAAAAGCTTTGGCTTCAATCCCTAGCAACATCCTCATCAAAAGAAAAGGCAGTACAAGTAACAACTGATTACATTCAGTTACCAAGAACATGTATTATTTTAAATATTCAAAAAATATCTGCTCTATTATTCCAACTATGTAGTGGTTCTGGTAAAATCAAAACTTTCCAACAGTGAAAAGATCAGTGGTCGCAGTGCTGTGGGAGAAAGGCTGGTGGGCTAGGGAGGCAATGAATGAACAGATGGAACACAGGAACTATCTAAGGTTATGAAACTATATTATGCATGA
>RJWT010040869.1:0-12420 GCA_004365215.1 Cuniculus paca
GATAAAAATTACCATCAAATGCCTGAAAGTGATAAAAAAAAGAACTAAAAACATTCAAAAAAAAAAAAAAGGAGCAGAGTAGGCCCCAGTAAAGAAATCAAGTATTAAGGTTACTAAGACATGGAATAAGAATCTGGGGGAGAGGTTAGAAGAAAGGCAAGGGGGAGGAAAACTTGGACTATAAGCAAAGTGATGTGACAATATCATGACATTTTTTGACAAGACAGGGAAGAGAACCTTCTCTCCTTTCTTGAGTGCTGCCATTAGGCAAGGAATTAAATATGGCATTCCCAAGAGGAAAAGAGGAAGAGAGGAGAAAGGAATGTAAAGATGCAAGAGAAGGTGCCAAATTTCAGGGTAGTGAGAGAAAGGAAAGGGAGAGGTCTGTCGATGAACACATACAACATAAAAATCAGTGCAGTTGTGTGTGTGCATGCACATATGGGTGTGCATAGGTGTATGTAATGTATGAATATTTAATAATGACATTTCAATGACTGCCTTACCCAGGGCAGGAGGCATTCTCAGGTAAGAAGTTAACTAGTGAATACCTTTCTCCCTTCACACTGTATTTGGGAATGAGAACTTGTTCCACTGGCATGTGATAATAACCTACAAAATGTCATGGATCCACTTCCACACATTACTCTTCTTGTTCTCTACCATTTCACCAACATCTGACTTACACCACTATCCCACTTGGCTGTAGACTACCCTGTGCCCTGTTGCACCTGTTTCCTTCCAGTTGTTTTGCTTTGGGTGCAGACTTTCCCCTTAGTTCTTTGGAGTGGGAGCAGAGACTTAGCTGCACTCTCACTGTAGTCTGTAGAAGGTATAGCAAAGACTAGAGGAAACTAACAGAAAATTTAGGAGATACTGGATGTGGTTCTTCTTGAAATCTACAGGCTAGTTCACCTCCACAGGAGATCTATACTCAGCCAGCTCCCTACCTAATAATCTGGCCTGACAGCAAGAGAGAAGGACAAGTTCTTCTCCAGATGTAGCCTTAAATTTTCTTCTCCTAGCTAAAGCCTGATCTCAACCACCAAGGGAAGAAGGCACTTCCCTTTTCAGCCCTATGTCAGGGCCTATTTCCTTCCAAGGGGACTATGAGAAGGAAACTTCATGACAGTTCTCTGTCACAGCCTCTGAGCATAGTATTCCCATTCCTCTCCTTCAGTCCCAGGAAGCATTTATTTTTAAGCTCTGTACCCAGTCTTCTTTCTGCCTGCATTCTAATCTTTTGTGTAAGTATTTTATCAGCTTTAATGGTCACCTGCATGTAGATTACTCTGACTCCTGCCCTGGTTTATCCTTGCTTCTGTGACAGTATGTGGCAGAAAAGACCATAAAACTTTGCATCAGAAGTCTCAAGAGCAGGAATGGAATAAATCAGGTCCAGGACTTTTCTAGCCAGTCTCTCTTCCCCCAAGTTGCCATGAAGAGAGGTTACACAGTCATTGGTTTACCTAGAAGCAGGGTATCCTTTTCAAGGACTTCCACAGTGTCCCCACCCCTAACCCTTGCTGAGGAAGCCCAGCCTTGAAGGTGTATAAATAGGTACTCTGGAAGCTTCCTGCCCTGCCCTGGTCTTCTCTCCCTCAAAAATGGACAAGTCCCTCCTGCCAGGACCCCTCATTCTGTTCTGCTGCTTTAGGGGTGAGTCTCTAGGGTCAAGAGTTGGTAAGCTGTGTCCAGTATTCAGGAATCAGTCAGAGTTCCCGTGACAGAGGCCCCCTACAGTAATACAAGCATGACGGTCTGTCAGTCTATGCCGGGCCTTCTACCTACAATGTGCCAGGTCTCTGAGACCTTAATTAAAGCAAATGACCCTCCCTTTAGAGAAGAAAATAGGTGAGTTACACAGCATTTGAGAGGATTTTCATAAAAGCTGTGAGATGGGGTTAGGAAAATGAAGTCTTCGGAGAGTATATCTTTTTATTTATTTTTTTTCTTTCCCCCCTACAGTACTATCTGGGTCTCTTCAAGAAAAACGTAACATGGGTGAGTAGAAATGGATGTGAAAGAAGTGAGAAAAGGAGAGAATGAGAGGGGAGGGGTGGGCATTGGGGGCTGAAAGGAAGCCAGAAATAGATGTTGAGCTTCAAAACTCAGAAACCTCTTCCAGCAGGATAGAGCTGGCATGGAAGCTGATCTTAGAGTTAAAAGAAAATAATAGTAGCAACAACTGCCTAGGCTAACAGTAAGAAACATAAATTCCAAGGACAAATGAATAGGGAGAAGTGAAATGTTTACCTTTCAGACCATGATGTCTAAATCTAAAGTGCAACACCTTTGTGAATTTTAGATGTTTGTCCAAACTGTCGGATTACAGGCACACAGAGGTAAGAATGTCACACAGGGTCCATTGGGGGTAAAAAGGGAATAAGGCAAAAAAAAAAAAGAGAGAGAGAGAGAAAGGAAAGAAAAGAAATCCAAATGTGCATTCATCCCTTGCCTTCTGGTCTGTGCTGTACCCGGTAGGGCTGGGTAGGGAAATCTGAGAAACCTGGAAAGGTGAAGAAAACTGGAAGAAGCAAAGAGTTACAGGATACCACAAGTGAGTGACTAAGCGTTGAAGGAACAGAAACATGTAGCATGGCTCTAGTTAGAGAGTAAAATGGGCCCTGAGGAGAGAGATTTCAAAGACCTCAGTAAAGGGTAAACTCAGACAAAATTGTGAATTTATTTCTCCTCTCCAGTACAGCTGAGATGACTTTTAGGGATGATAAGTTTGGTGAGTATGAAAAGGACCTAATCAGATCCTTTGACTCTTGATGATGTTTTTTTCCACCTTCCTCCTCCTTTCATTCTTTCAGCTTCTGTTTCTCAAACTAAACTCCTGAGACTAGAAACTCCAGTCACTTCCCTGTCTCAGCCCTTTTAACAGCGGCAGATGTTCTTGCTGCAAGGGGCTCTGGCAGAGCCTTTGGGCTTAAATCATACTTCAAACTTGAAAGGGGAAAACAGGTTCTTTCATGTTAATGTCACCTTCTTCAGCTTGTATTTTCCCTTTCTCTGGTCAAGATAAGAAAGTTATTCAATGTAGGCTGTGTGATCTACAATTTCCTGGAGAAAAGTGTACTAGAGGAAGAGGAAGATGTTTGGCAACAGCAGAAGAGGCCTGCACAGTTGGGAAGATTTTCAAAAGTAAGATGTGGGCTGGGGAAAGTAAGACTGGACAGAGGAAGCAGAAAGCACATATGGGTCACTGTGATAAGGGAGGACATCACTCTGTCAGAGGCATTCTCATGCTTGGGATGACTGATATCTTTATCTCACTCACATATATCATAATGTGAAAAAGATAAATGTGTTACTAGGAGTGAGATGTGTAACTAAGGCAACAGTTTCCTAAGAAGCCCAGAGAAAACAGAGACTTAACGAAGGTGAAAGGAGAGGTCTAATATTTGCCCACTGGAGAAGAGCTAGTTCCTACAGAGAAGGAGGCAGTTTTTTGTCTTTGTGTCTCCCTGGACTTCCATGCGGATGGTGCCAAACTAGAAATGGAGGGGCCAATGTTAGCAAGAGACTGGCTAAATGCTTCTTGATAGGTCAGACTGGACATCATAATCTCTAGCTTCCCACCTTCTGTTCTACACAATCCCTTGGAATTTCTGTGATAATTCTCAATAGGAGCCTCAAGCTTGGGCAATCTCTGAATTGCTGCTCCATCATTACTTTTTTGGGGGGGAAGCCTCCAACTACTTGTAATATCTTCCAGTACTTCACATATTAGTAACAGACCCCTGAACTCCACAAGGTCATATTTAAATACTGGAGTAGGCTGGAGAGAAAGTTATTTGCAGGAACCTCAGGGCCAGGCTTGCTGACCTATCTCTCCTCTCCTCTACAGGGGATGGTAGCATCTGGTTAACTTTCATGGGCTGTTTAAAGAACTGTGCTAATGTGGGAAACATAACCTGGAGCATCTATCTCGTGAGCTTCAGGTGCTGCCGGGGCTATGATCTGTGCAACGAAAGCCTTTAGAAGTTCCCAGTCCTGTGGCTCTAACATCTGTGTGGCATTGTTGTGTCAGCCTCTTCACAAGGACTTTCTAAAAAAGCCACCCTGAGGAGAGCTGAAAATATATGTCTCCACTTTCTGTGTGTGAAAACATAATCTCTCTCCTTTCTAGAGTGTCTGTCCTGCTCCAAAAATGAATGAATAAATGAGTAAATATCTTTGACAGTAAGATCAATATACCCTGCATGTTGTCAGAAAATCCAGTGCTTTCACCGATCAAGTGAGAAAATGGTACTTAAATTTCAAAAACTAATTCCTTCCTCTCTTTTCTGCTTTTTTTCTTTCTATGGCAGGATTCTCTCTCTCTCTCTCTCTCTCTCTCTCTCTCTCTCTCTCTCTCTCTGCTGTTATCCAAATTGAATACAAGGATATGAGGCTATCCTCATGGGGAAAGATGTGGCAAACTGAAAAGACATTATTGAGTGTTCTTGGGTTTTGTTCATGAACACTATCACCAAACCAAACAGAAAGGACATAAAAAGGAAGTTGTACTAAAGGCACAAAGAAGGAAAAGAATTCTACATCTTTTAATGAGATTCTTTAGGTCAGGGAGCTGAAGATGCAGAAGAGGAAGAGGAATCAGTGAAATTCTAGACGTAGGCCTGCACTTGACTTGCCTGGCAAACTCATAAGGAATCATCAATCCCTAGACAGAGAAGAGCTGCAGGATGCTTCCTAGAAGGTGGAACCAAAAGCAGCAACACAAATATTTTCCCTGTGAAGCACAGCATGGAGGAGGTCATTTGGGTTTGACCACTAGACAGCAGCATTTATAGACAACTACCCCATGAGTACATGGCTCTTCCACACCACATCTACCTTACATGCACTTGTATTTCCATGATGTACAAATTCTAGCACTCTAGAAAAAAACAGAGGTTGGAACTAACAAGTATACAAGAATTAAAGATGGGCCAGATGTATGGCAACCCCTAAAGCAAGCAGGCAGGTGCTAGATGGTGGTCCCCTCACCACTAAGACAAACCAATAGTGTAAGAAAACTATTCCATGCAAGCAAGTAGACCCATATTGGATGCAATGCACCCCAGATGGAAGCAACCAGTCCTGTGCTGGATGTGCAAGGCCTGTCTGATGCAAAAGCATAGCCACCCACCAACATCAAGCTGGCCATACATTTTGTTCCCCCTTGGCACAGGGCAGTAGAGGTAAGGACTAACCAACTGACTTGATTCTGGATGAGGACAATGCCTGGAAGAGAAAGGAGCAACCAAACCAGGTAATTGTCAACATTAACTCCATCAATACACTGGAATCCCTGCCCTATGGCCTATATGCATTAAAGGCAGAGGATTGATTGTGTTTCCCACCAACCAAAGGACCATGAACTTGCCTTGGTTTAGACAATAACCATGATATGGGGTAAATGGACAGAGGAACCTCTAATACAGGGAGGACACCTAAAAAGCCCATAGACCCTAAAGCTAGGCAGAAATAAATCCTATCTGGCTGAATCCCAGGCTATAGATCTTGGAGACAAATAATTCATTCAAAAGCACAGAATTTTTTTCTTTACTGAATCCATTTTTTAATTTCTTTTTTTCACCAGTTTTTTGGTTTTGTTTTTTTTTTTTTTTTGAGATTTGAGATTTTTCTTCATTGCTCTCTTTTAGTTTCTTTTCTCTTTTCCCCCCTTTTCTTTCTTTCTCCTTTTTCATTTTTTTCTTATCTTTCTTTTATTTTCTGTATTTTGCTGTGTTTAACTTTTTTCTTCCTTTTCTTACTTATTCTTTCCTGTGACTAATACTATTGATTTACTTTAACTCCTTATTAGGACTACTATCTCACTTTTCTTTCCTCCTCATATCCCATTGATTAATTTTTCAAATTTTGCTTTTTTCATTCTCCTGTCCCCCACTGTCTACTTTTACTAAGCATAACCACTAAGCTTTATAAATCTCTAGATAACTAGTTAAATTTATCCTATTGCTGTCAAATAGTGTTCTATTGTTAGTAGAGGTAAAGTTGTTTCATTTAGGAGGCATTTACCATAGGTTAATAGTAGGTCAATATATGGTTTGTCTTAGTGTTCATACTCTAATTATAGATCTTTTTTCTATGGTTAAAGTGGTACATTAATGGTCCTTAGGTCTTGTCAATATTCAGTTTGTGTTTGATGCTATAATTTATGCTGATTTTATTGCTATAGCCAAGGTGGTATAGCTGTTGTTATTAATTGATTTTCCTGAATGCCAATATATGGATTGCTTTGGGGTCATTAAAAATAACTGTGACTCATTCCTGGAGAACTGGGTACTGGGTAAACACAACCTCCCATCTTAAGTAAATGGAGGTGGTTGAACCTTGCAACAGAGGCAAAGGCTAACTGATATACCCAGAAAACACTACTCAGATGTAGACATTAACTAAAGAGGTCTCCATATTAGAAACAAAGTTTTTCAGTACAAAGAACTCACAAGCCTCAACACACAAAACAAACAAACAAAGAAACAAGTAGAAACATGAGAAGACAAGCCAATAGAATGCCTCCCAAAACTCCTAACTCCTCCAAAGCTGATCCATAGGGCAATGAAGGGGGAACCAAAAGCCACATGCCCAAATTTTATTTGAATTATTTGAAATGATATCAGGGGAGATACTAAAACAGATCAATAAGGTGTTTGTGAAGCTCACAGAAGAAAAAAGTAAAAAGATATATCTTATGGTTAATACATTGTGTCAACTTGAGAAATTCAACTGAGAGACTCAGCAGAGAGCTAGGGTTCTTACTTTGTAAATATCCTCATCCTGTGCAAAGGAGGGCAAGAACATTTTGTGTTACACCCACCCTGAAGGTGGGGGGGATGTGGCCTGTGTACAACTTAAGGTTAGAAAAGAGGCTTGCCTTGTCTCTTTTTTGCTCTGGCTGCTGCCTTGAAGTGTTACCCCAGTGCCATGCCACTCTGCTTTGGAGCCAGCTGATTATGGACTGAAATCTCCAGAACTGTACGCTAAATAAACCTTTTCTTCCCTAATTTTGGGTGTCAGGTGTCTTTCTCAGCCAGGAGAGAAAAGTTACCAAAACAATATAGGTAAAATAAAATGATAAACAGGTCTACAGAAGACATTAATAAAAACTAGCAAAGTTAAACGAAGTGATATAAAACATGCACGACCAGCATAGAAAAGGATTAGAGACCACAAACGACTCTAATTAGAAATTCAGGAAAGATTAAAAATCTTATCCAAAGTATGGGCAACATGAGTGACCAATATGAAAACAGAGTATCAGAACTGGAAGTCAAGGCTGTTGCTGGTGACCAACTAATGAGAGATACCTTAAAAGCAACAACAGAATATGAAAAATGGATCCAACAAAGCCTAGATGAGACAAAGAAAACTAATCTAAGATTAATTGGAATTAGTGAAAAATTAGAAGACATCACATAATATTAAAAATTTGCTTGTAGAAATAAAAGCAGAAAAACTTCCAAACAAGGGGAAAGAATTTAACTTACTAAGTGAAGCAGATGGAACCTCAAATAGCCATGATCAGAAAAGAACTTTCCTGTGGTGCAGCATATTCAAAATTCTGAAAGTCCAACAAAAGAAAAGCATTTTAAACAGGAAAAAGCAACACATCACTTACAAAGCAAAATCCATTAGAATCACAGCAAACTTCTCAACACAAATATTAGAGGCCAGGAGAATGTGGAGTAAAGAGTTTCTAACCCTAAATGAAAACAATTGCCAACTCAGACTGATACAGTCTGCAAAACTGTCTTTCAAAAATGGAGGGAGATATAAGATATTTTCATAATAAAACACCTAAATAAATTCTTCACCACTCTAAAAAATTCTGAAAAATATTCCACAAGATAAATGAATGATAAAAGGTTTAAAAGAATGACTACACCAGGTAGACTCATCTCTTTAAGCAGAAGAGAAATATATGGAATCAGCAATAGGCCAACAAGGCAATAACAGGAATAAGTCAATAACTATCAATGTTAATAGTCTCAATTCCCCAATGAAAAGACACAAATTGGCAGAATGGATAAGAAATGAAGTCCAATGATAGGCTATATACAGGAAACACATTTAACCCAAAAGAAAACTCATAGACTAAAAATCAGAGGCTGGAAAACAGTATTCCATGCAACAGGAGCCCAAAAAGAGCAGACGTAGCTAACCAATATTCAGACAAAGTAGATTTTAAGCCATACCTGATCAAAAGATGGAAAGGTCACCACATATTGGTTAAAGGAAAAATCTAATAGGAAAAAATAGTAATTACTAATTAACATTTATGAATCAAACACTATCATACCCAATTTCATAAAATAAATACTACTGGAAATAAAAGACCACATACACATAAATACATTTATATTGGGGGACTAGAATACCACACTATCACAAACAGACATATTAACTACATAAAAACTCCACAAAGAAATACCAGAGTTGAACAAAACCTTTGAACAAGTGGACTTAATAGATATCTACAGAGTGTTGTACACAATAAAAATAGAATATACATTTCTTTCAGCAGCACAAGGGACTTTCTTCAAAATAGATCACATACTAAACAATAAAACAAGATTAAGTAAATGTAAATGTATTAAAATTATACCATGAATATTATCAGATCATAGTACAATGAAATTATAAATCAACAACAAAAGAAAACACAGAAATTTTGCAAATGTATGGAAACTAAACAATATACTTTTAAATAAACAATGGGTTACACAAGAAATCAAAGAAGTAAAACAGTTTCTAGAACTAAATGATAATTTCAGTGAAAAATACTAGAATTTATGGAACACAAGGAAAGCAGCCCTAGGAAGGAAGTTTTTAGCTGTGAATCCCCACATCAGAATAACAGAGTGAGCCCAAATAAATAACCTAATTGTATACATCAATAAAAGTTAAATTCTTTTCCAAACAAGGGAAAATAATTTAAGTTAGGCCTAGAAAACCTAGAAAAACAGAAACAATTCAAACCCCAAGCTAATAAAAGAAAAGAAATTAGAAAGAGCAGAAATCAATGAAATTGAGAAAAAAGTAATACAAGGAATCAATGAAATGAACAGCTTTTTCTTCAAAAGAAAAAGCAAAATAGATAGATCCTTAGCCAATCTAACCAAAAAGAGGAAAGTCCCAAAACAATGAAATTAAAAACTAGAAAGGCGAAATTACAATGGACATTGCCAAAGTTTAAAAAAAAATTAATAATTACTAAAACCTGTATGCCAATAAATTGGAGAATTAAGAAGATGTGTATGGATTCCTAGATACATACAAATTACTAAGCCTGAACCAAGATTTAAAGACCCTGAATAATCCAATAACAGCCAATGAAATTGAAGCAGTAATCTTTAAAAAACCTATCAACTAAAAAAACTCAGTTCTGGGTGGATCCGTTGCTAAACTCTACAAAATCTTCAAGGAATATCTAGCAAAAATACTCCTCAAACTCCTTAAAATTGACAGGGAAAAGGTAGCCTCAAAGCCATTCCTGAAAGTTACTATTACTCTGTCTCCAAAACCAAACAAGGATCTACCTAAAAAGTGAACTAACCTCTATAAAGAGCATAGATGCAAAAATCCTCCATAGGACACTAGCACACAGAATACAGTGAATCATAAAAAAAGATCATAATCATGCCCAAGTAGGCTTTAGCCCGGGGATCTAAGGATAGTTCAACATATGTAAATCAATAAATGTGATGCATCACATAAACAGGGGCAAAGAAGAAAAAAAATGAACATCTTAACTGATGCAGAAAAAGTCTTTTCCAAAATCCAACATCCTTTCTTGATTAAAAACCATGAAGAAAATAGGTATAGAAGGACCATATCTCAATCTAATCAAAGCTTTCTTGCAAATTTAAGGCCAATATCATACTAAATGAAGAAAACTAACAGGTTTCCCTCTAAAATCAGGAGCAAGAGAAGAATATCCACTATCATCATTCTGTTCAACATACTACCTGAATTATTAGAAAGAGCAATCAGGCAAGAAAAAGAAATAAAAGAGATGTGTATATGAAACAAAGAAGTCAAATTGTTGTTATTTACAGAACATGATTCTCCAAATAGAAGACCCCAAAATCCACCCAGAGACTCTTAGAAGTAATAATCAAATTCAGAGAACATCAAAGATGGCAGAACAGTAAGCAGCAGACTAAAGAATCTCTCTGAGAGAAACAGTTCAGATGCTGGAATACAACATCATGGAGAGGACAAGAAGGAAGGAAGTGGGTCCCCTGGACCCAGGGAAAATCTAAAATATGAATTGAAGCCCACAGAGTGAATAAAAAGAAGAATTTAAATGAAGAAGAAGGTGGTGGCAGGCAGCACCTTAGCCTGGAGCCAGACTCACCCTGTGAGAAGAGCTATTGAGCCTGGAGATGCATGGTTGTGGTCGTGATCACAGTCACAGTCACGGTCAACCCCAGGGGTCTCTGCAGACAGGCATGGGGGTTGAAGAGAGGTGGAGGCACAGATCTGCGCTGGCTGGTGGTGAGTGCAGGGGACTCAATCCCCCCATTAGAAAGAGTGATTGGCCATGAGCCATTTTGGAGTTGGGCAGGATATGCCTGGGGCCAGGACTGCTGCCAACTTCTTCTGGCAGCTCCAGGTTGTGGGTGGGTCCACAGAAATTGCTTGGACCAAGTTGCTCTGTGTGTTCCAGACAACTACATGTAGGTTCCTAACCAGCTTAGATTCTTAGGCCCTGGCCAGATACACTCCTGTGCAAATGCTGGGGACCCTTGTGGACTGATACCCAGCTCAGGGCAGAGGCACAGGTGCCCACCATCAGATACCCATAGCCAGCACTGGCTAGAAAAACAAAACAGTCATCCAGCAGCTCCAGGTTGTGGGCGGCCCCACAAAAGCTGTTTGGACCGAGTTCTGCTCCCCTGCGCATTCCAGACAACACCATGTAGGTTCCTAACCAGCTTAGATTCACAGACCCTGGCCAGTTCTGCTCCCAAGCAAAATTCAGGTGGGTCAGTACTCAGCTCAGTGCAGAGGTACAGGAGCTTGCCGTTAAATGTCCATAGCCAGCACTGGCCAGAAAAGCCAAAGAGTCTTGCTTTGGAGAAGTTGTGGCCAGTGCCAGGGTACCTGGGCCCACACTACCCAGGTGTGAGGAAAAAATCAGGAATATGGCAAGACGAGGAGGGAGAGGGCAATCTCTGGTATCCAACCCAAGCAGCGCAAGTCCAGGAGAAGTAAACACAGGAGATCGAGAATTACACACATGAAATGTCTGAAGTGATGTCAACAGAAGTGAAGAAACAACTTCATGAAGCTATAAGAGAAATAAAAACAGAAATTCTATCCCAGGTAAAAGACGAAATGTAAACCATAATAAAAGAATTACTAAGCATCTCTAAAGAAGACATAGTAAAAAAAAAAAAAAAAAGGAAAGGAGCATAGGAAAATGAGGGAAACCATGAATGAACAATATAAGAGATTTACAATGCATGAAACAGATTCAAAGAGATATGCAGGAAATTAAAAACTCCACTGAAAGCTGGTAAAAATATTTGAAACTGAAGATAGCCTTTCAAACCTTGAAGACAGGTTTGCAGCTTGTGATCACAAAAGGAAAGATCTCTTTAAAAAAACAAGGACTCAGGAAGTAACAATTCAATGGTTGCTAGACAACTCAAAGAAGCATAACTTAAGAATTAAAAATGTGAGTGAAAAAGTAGGGGTCAAGACAAATGACATCAGCACCCTATTTACAGAAATAACTTCTGAGAACTTCCCAAGCATGGAAAAAGAAAGTGACATTCAAATAAGTGAGGCATACAGAACTCCAGCTAGCCATAACCAAAACAAATCTACACCCAGACATATAATAATCAAGATCCCGGGAGGAGCTAAAGATGGGGGAACAGTAAGCAGCAGAGTAAACAGTCTGTCTGAGAGAAACAGTTCAGATGCTGGAATATAACATCACGGAGAGGACAAGAAGGAAGGAAGTGGGTCCCCTGAACCAAGGAAGAGTCTAAAATATGACTTGAAGCCTACAAAGAGAATAAAAAGAATTTAAATGAAGAAGAAGGTGGTGGCTGGCAGTGCCTCAGCCTGGAGCCGGATCCACCCTGCCAGAAGACCTGCTGAGCCTGGAGATGTACGGTCATGGTTGCAGCTGCAGTCGACCCCGGAGGTCTCTGTGGAGAGGTGCGGGAGTGAAGGAGAGCTGCGGGCGTGGAGATGTGTGCTGGCAGTTGGTGAGTGTTTCGAATTCCACCTCACCCCCACCCCACGGGAGAGAGTGGTCGGCAGGGCTCCATCTTGGAGTCGGGCAGGTTATGTCACCAGGGGGCCAAGACTGCTAACTACTGGCGTCAGCACCAGGTTGTGGGCAGACCCACAGAAGTTACCTGAAGGAAGCCAGAAAAAAAAAAA
>RJWT010040870.1:0-12423 GCA_004365215.1 Cuniculus paca
ACAGAAGCAATGGATTGTGTGGAAACATTGGTACTCACTGACTTGCAGCATCTAAAAAAAGCACAGTACTGGGGGAAGAGAGATTCAGGGCTTGGCAAAGTAAGGGTGCCCTCCACATGTCCTCTTGCCTGCCCTTCTTTATTTGTAAAGGAAAATGCCTCTGAAAGTTTTCATAACTTTTAGAAGTTAATTCAGGGTGATTTTTGAAATCAGATTTAAGACTGCCTAAAAGGAAGACAGGAAGAGTAGACTTGTATTTGTGAAAATTTATTCCAAAAAAGATTTTGGTCAAGTTGGACATGATGGTGTGAGCCTGCAGTCCCAGAAACTCTGAGTGGCTGAGGCAGGAGAATTGTAAATTCAAACCCAGTTTGGACAATGTAGAAAGATCTTCTCTCAATAAAAAATTAAAAGGGCTAGGAATGTAGCTCATTTTGAAGACTCTGGTTCAATTCCCAGTGCCAGAAAAAAAAAGATTAAATTAGTAATACAAGTTGATGTTTCATCCATCTAGCTATCCACAGCTACACCCATGCATCCATCCATCCACTCATCCATCCATCTATTTACCCATCCATCTATGCATCTATTCACCCACCTACCCATCCTTCCATTCATCCAGTCAATAAAACTTTATTTAACCAACATCTCACTCAAAAACACATTCTACACACATTCTCAATGCTAGTTATTGGGTATAAAAAAAGTCGCATGAAACACTGTTAAGGGAGATGGAATTAAGGGTTACACTGTAACATGATGTACAACACTGTGTACTGTTGATAAAGGTTTCTGCAAGGCTCTTTACTGAACACTAGAAAAGTAATCCACAATAATAAGGAATAAATAGTTCTTGCCCATTAGAAGTTTTGATTAATAAAAAAGGTAAGACATGTGCACCAAAAAGTCAAATGCATAGTAGAATGCAATGTCACTTACTCTGATGACACTGTACTTTACAGTATTTTAAAAACTGGAGACAGAAGCTGCATGTATAAATACAAGAAAAGATGTAGAAGTGGTTATTGTTATTCTGCAATGGAATAGATCGAGATCTTAGGGCCAGAATATCCCGTAGATTAAAAGATAATAACCAAGGAGTCCTGTAGGCAAACAGTCTAGTGCCTGTAGACCAAGACCAAGAGAGTTCAGCAAATATAAACTGTGAGGAAATCTATCTAGATTAGGGTTGATCTTCATGACATTAAGGAAGGTTGGGAGAAATAGGGACATTCCATTTCACAAGTAACAGTGAAGAGAGAATTTCTACTAAAGATTCATGCAACACATTATCTCACAGAATGAAGAAAAGCTGAGTTACCTTGCTTGTATGCCACAGGGGAGACTGTGGGACGGTTACTCCCGACACCAACTCTTGATACCTCCTGCAGCTTTCAAGGGACATCTGCTGATGTTTGGACATGGCCTTTCCTAGAGATAAGGGAACTGAGTTTCTAGAAGATTTCCTCCTCTCATTTCCTTCGATGCTATCACACAGGATGTTGGTCTTCCTGTGACTGTTTTCACCTCCTCGAGGTGCACAGTGGACAGCCATTACCAAAAACTCCTTATGGGGTGAAACTTCAGATTTAACAACCATCCTTCGCTTCCCTGAGTTCGGGATGGTACTAAAAAGCCCTGCGTCTGGGTGTCCTCTGTACATGAGGCCCATCCCCAAAAGACAAAGGAGGTTTCTGCGCCTTCGTCCATGCACCTTCCTTGGACAGTAGTTGCCATTTCCCCTTGGGGTTTCACTAAGTTACCTCTCCCTTCTCCTTTAGTTTTATCCATTCATCTATACTTTTTTGTTTGTATTTTTGAGACAGGGTCTTACTATGTTGTTCAGGTTGGCCTTGAATTCACAGCAATTCTCCTGCCTCAGCTTCCCAAATGAAATTACAGGTGTGCACCACTACGCCCAGTTCATCTACACATTTTAATGCTAGATTGCCCTCTTTCATTCTAAATTCTAATGCTTATTTAAATTTGGGTTTTTGTTGTTGTTCTTGTTGTTAGGATCTCACTGTGTAGCCCAGGCTGGTCTTGAACTCATGATCCTCGTGCCTCAGCCTCCGAAGTGTTGGAAGTACAGATGTGAACCTCCATGCCTTTCTTTTTTTCTGAGATCTTTTATTTTCCTCATACTGAGAGTTGCCCATCTAATGCCTTCATCAAGTTTTCTTGAAGCAAATTCAGGTCTTCTGGTGTTATTTGCTAGCAATAACAAACCACCACTATAGTAGCCTTCCTTGCTCCTATCTAATGTCTTAAAAGGGTTGTCATGAATTATGAGTTAATCACTTCTGCATCAGTCAAAAGACTGAATGCTCTCTCCACAGTTTCTTCAAATCTTTCTTGAAATTAATTAATGAAAGTAAAAGTGGCAATGAGACAAAGAAAACATAAATTCTTGTCAGGTAGGTAACACTTAAACTAAAATGCCATAACCACTTTCCACATTCCACAGAGACTAATTTTTGAATTTTAATAGATTGACTTTTAAATATGTGCTTGATTCCAAAATATATAAATGAATTTAGCATGATTTAAGGCATTAAAATAACAACTTCAGGACATCACAAGAGATACGATTTCTTGAATATGGATACTGCCACCATGAAATAGTGACAGGTAAATGACAAAAATATCACTTGGAAAATTGAACTTGACTACCACATGCAGAACATATCTGAACTGTGCAAAACTATTCTTCTTAAACTCATTTATTAGTTATTTAAAGGCCTATGAGTACATCATGAATAAAACCTATCTGTAGTGGTTTTAAAACATGGCTGCAAATTCTTCCCACTGAGAGGTAGAGTCTAATCCCCACCACCACCTTTGTGTGTCTGTGTATTTGTGCAAGTGTTATTGGAAATTGAACTTCACACTGAGCTCAACTTCAGCTTTTTTTAATTTTTAAAATTTTGACACAAGTTCTTGCTAAGGTGCTAAACTGCCTAGGCAAGGCTTGAACCCATATCCTCCTGCCTCAGCCTTCCAGAGGATTGGAATTACAGATTTGTACCACCATGCCCAGCTCCTTCCCCTTGAACGTGGGTTGAGTTTTCTGACTAGCAAGTGACAAAAGGGACACTGAGCAACTTTTGAGGCTCAGCAAAATGGTGATACTGCATCTACCTGGCTCTCTTTCCATCTTTTCTGGGATGCTCATCCTCAGAACCCAGCAGCCATAATGTGAGGAAGCACAAGCCATGTGGAGATGCCGTAGGTAGGTGATGTTGCCAATAACCAAAGTGTCAACTGTTTTAAAATGCACTTATGATTTGGTTTAAAGAGCTATGGTGGTATACACAGACACAGAAAGGGCACTCATGAAGGGAAATATTTTTATACTCACAAATCTCTGGAAACAGAAGGCATACCACATCATGGGGGACTATGTAAGAAAACATCAGGGCTGGTCAGGAGGCAGAAAGAGGAGGGACACTGGGGAAAGAGCCTTTATTGTGGTTTTCTCTGGAAGGACTACGAAGGCAGACTTTATAGGTATAGGATTCACTTGTTTATGTAATTAATTTGGAGGCTATAGGGATTGTCTCTGGTTGTATGGCACCTATTCCTATGGCGATTAGGGTAGGACATAGTGGTCCAGTCTTTGACAGCCCTAGAGAACCCAATACTGGAGGTGGGTAGATGGTTTGCATATGAAAATCCTTTGCTATATAGAAGAAATAGCTAGCTCTGGGGTGAGGGGGCAGAGCCTCCAGTATCTTTAAGGCCCTGGATGTCAAACTGCCAGAATAAAAGATGCTTAATATACCAGCTGATGGCATCAACTGCTAGGCATGCAAGTGAGGAAAACTTTATAATCACTCCAGTCTCCGCTGCTGTAATCTAAAAACACCCTGAATAAGAGCTATCTAGCTGTCTGCTTGAGACCCACCCATCTTTCACACTGGTGACAAAAAGTAATAATAAGGAGAAATGATAGTGTTTTGTGCCAGTAATGAATGGCCTGCTACACAATAATAGATAACCAAAGTACCCTGTGTGTTAATCAGTTTTCCTTTACTGTAACAAAATACCTGAGTTAAGCAATTTAAAAGGAGAAAAATTTATTTTGGTTCATAGTTTCAGAGGTTTCAGCCCATGACTGATTGGCACCATTGGTTTTGGGCCTGGGGCAAAGTAACAAGATATCACAGTAGGGATTGTGTGGTGCAGGAAGTTACTCATCTCGTGGTGGCCGGGAAGCAAAGAGAGAGAGGAAGACACTGGGATCCTACAATTCCCTTCAAATCCACACTGCCAGTGACTTAAAACCTTCAACTTCTTAAAGGTTTGATCACCTTCCAATAGTTCCTATTTTAGGACCAAGTCTTTAACATGTGGTCCTTGGGGGGACATTCTATATCCAAGCTATAGAATTCTGCTTAGGAGACTGACATCCTTACATACATCACTTTCATATGCTAACACTTACACTTTAAACATTTAAAAGAATTGTACGTAATGTTACATGGTCTCACTTAGGAGACTATCTCCCATATGCCATTCTTTTAACAGCTTAATTATGACACTTCTAGAGTGTTTTAAGTACATAGTTTGTCCTGTGAGTCGCAACTTTCTATTTTGACTCAAATTATTCTCATCCATTACTATATACAAATAAAGATGTGCATTTTAGCTAAGGACCAGTGAATTTGGGAACACTAAAATTATAGGACAAAAACTGATTTGGCTCCTTCTCAGGGGACATTCACAGAATTACTTCTGTAGAATTACAGAAGAGGATATTATAGCAGCCTTGTGAGAGTTGCTCAGGGTGTAGGCTTCATGCCTGGGTTTGCAGAGACCCTGGTGAGACTGAACTCTACACCTAATTAAATATGCATCCACTGCCATAAAGAGCAGTCTTATGGCTTTGAGCCCCACTCATCAGTCTGGTTCTGCCATGAGCCAATCTGCTAGCAGCCCAGAGGCTGGCCGTGGAGACAGACCAGCTCAGCTCCCCAGCCCAGAAGAGGGCTCCTCCCTAGAGCTGTTGCTCACGGAGTGATGGTTGAAATAAGTAGCAGGGTCTTCACTCAAGGGATGCTAACAGCCCTCAGATGCCTCACCAGAAGCAGGAAGGGAAGCTCTTCTTCTTGCAAACAAAGGGAGGGAAAACCCACATGCCTTTCTTCTGTCATCTCTAACCATCTCTGGATGAGAGGGCCTGCTGTAGGCCAGGAGGTGGACACTGCAGCATCTGGCTTAGGTACTCTTCCAAATCCCTTTTCCAGGCTCCTTCATCTCACTGCCCACCCCAGAGGCTTCCGTTCCAGTTTTGCTGTACTGTAGACTCTTTTTTTCCTTCCTTCCTTCCTTCCTTCCTTCCTTCCTTCCTTCCTTCCTTCCTTCCTTCCTTCCTTCCTCCCTCCCTCCCTCCCTCCCTTCCTTCCTTCCTTGAAATGGTGCTGAAGATCAAGCCCAGAACTTTGCATGTTAGGCAAGTGCCTCCAGCCTTGGCCTATGAATTCCTGATTTAAAAGGGAATTCCTGATGTCACCTCAGCCTCTGAGACCCAGAATTATGATACTGTAGTGGAGAGAACTAATATGAGTGCTACGATTTGGCGGATTAGAGAGCTGGACCCAGAAGTCTTAGAATCAGGCCAGCCTGCTCTGTGGAATGACTGCAATGAAAAGCAAAGTATTGCACTGAAAAAAAGAAAATATAGACAAAAGCATAACTTGCAGGATTTTAGGAAATGTAATTTTAAATGCCACAAAGTAGAGATTTAAGCCATTTTTGTTGTTTTTTTTTGCAAATTCTAGGCTTCTAACACTAACATTTAATAAGTCATTATTCACACATTTTCAAAATAAAACCAGAAATTACTCATAGAGGAAATAACTTTGGAGACACAGAAAATAGGTCTCCTTCTAGTCCATCTAAATGACCTTGACTGTGTCTACCACTTGAGTTTCTGTACCATCCTGTATTCTCAGGTCCTACCTGGCAAGAGCTCCCTGTTGAGTGAAGGAAAGAATGGAATGAGAGGAAAAAAAAAAAAAAAGACATGACATCTTTGAAATGCAAAAAAGTTACTTCTGCACTCAACCAAAGAGACCTAAGATGATTGATACTTCCTTTAACACCAAATACTGGAATAAAGAACTATTTGAGACAGGATCTATACCACTAATTAAATTGACAGCAGTGGCCAATTGTGCCTGAATCTGTCTGCTCCGCCCCACCCCATCGCACACACAAGATCCTGCCAAGTGAATAATCTTCTCGTTAATTCAATTAACCTGTTCAGAAATTGGTGTCTTGTTGGATACAGGGACTGGTTCTCTAGAAAGCTTCTTGATTAGATATATGCTATTCTGATATAGGTTAAAGTTTTGGTTGAAGGCAAGAAGAGTTTTCATGACTACTTTGGTTGTTTCTCGTTTCTTAATTTATGACGTCAGCATTTGCCACCTGTATACAAACCTGGAAATTTTTCTTTCATTCTGCTCTTTATTACAAGTCTGTTACTCACCACAAGCCAAAATGCTATCCCCTAAACAGTGATTTGCATCTCTATTAAAAGCAAATATAAGAATATCTAAAAGAATTCATGTGCATACTCAATAGCATTATTAAAAACCTTGACTACACAGACAGACAGAAATCACTGAATGTAAATGTGTCCAGTCAGCTAAGTAAATGCATAGTGAAACATTGGTTCCATGTAAGTATCCTCAAAGTCAACACTTTCAAATAATAAAGAGAGAATGAATAAATACAAGGGCAAAAGCTGCACGGTGTCTCTATGACTCATCTACATGACATTGCTATTTCATTATTTATATACTGTGAGCATCTTAAAAAAGGGTACAGTTTTTAAATAATAAAAGCATAGGTATAATAATAAAGGTATAGATATGATAAAAGTATAGGTATAAAAGCAACATTAACAAAAGATTAAAGAAAAATCCATGGTTACAGTGAAGAATAGGGAGAGTCAGAGATTAGATCAAGAAATTTTGTTGAGAAAATCTACACTATTTTTTAGTCACTATAATAGCAGAGTTTTTTGTTTTTTGCAATGTTGGGGTTGAACCTAAGACCTTACACATACTAGGCAAGTGCTCTATCACTAAGCGACATCCCCAGCCCTGCCCCGTGAGTTTAAGCCCTATGCCTCATTTCCCTTGTTTATAAAACATGGATAATTGTATTTGCCTCATTCAAATCATTAAAATGAATTAACAAAGCCATGTGTTTAAAGTACTTAGAACAGTGCCTGACACATAATGCATTCTGTCTTGGTCATTATTATAAAAATAAATAAAACCAACTTTTTTGTTCAATGGCAATGTAATTCTTAGAATAAGTCTGAAAAGAATCATAAAACTAAGGCTACAATTTTTTTAAACATGTTTTCAAGCTTTTGAAGAAAGGAAATGTGGTTCATTTCAATCACAATTTTATAGACTTAGAGTGGTTACTATTGACCTCTTGAAAGTTTCCCATTTGAAAAACAAATGGATATTGAAAGCCTTCTATATAGACAATTTCTCCTTTTATTTTGATGTAATAAATGTTTCAAAGTCCTGTTATTATGATGTCAATATCGACCATCTTTAACCTATTAAAAAAGTGGAAGGTGAAAGGGTTCAATGTACTATTAGTGGAACAATGCTCACTGGAAACTGAAACAGCTCTTAAACTTTTGGTCTGCTGAGATCGAATGTTTCTGGAGATGACTGGGAGGTTGTGAGAACTACCCTGTGGGAAATCATCCCCCTAGGTTTAGCCACATTTCCTGGAGTTTCAGACAAAATAGAATTTTTTCCATCATTCTTTCCTTTATAAGCTTGAGAATGTCAAACCACCTAGACAGTACAGGAATAGACTGTATGAATGGTCACCGCAGACTTCTTCAAGCTTGACAAATATTTATTGAGCGTCTCCTCAAAGTGAACACTGAGAATATACATATCAGCATCATAACCGCTATAATTAGCATCAGCATTTGGATTTTGAGTAGGTGCCATTCCCTGAGAATTGTATGGTGGTCCCCAGGCTAAGTGCTTCTACACATGGCCTCTTTGAGATGCCTGGCCAGTGGTATCTCTGCTTCCGAGGAGCCAAGAGGGAAGCAGAGAAATACCCATGATGTTGTGTGATGGCTGCTTCCCTGCGGGCCCCTCCAGCCCATGCCCCACCCTACGTCCCTCCACCACACCTTGGAACTGATGCCCAGCTGCTTCCAGAGACTGCTCAGTCTACACTCAGTGCTTCTTCTCCAGAGGAAAATCAGCTTTCGTGGTAGAGTGGGAGCTGGTGCTTTGGGAGTGGGGACCAGAACAGAACGCTGAGGTTCAGTAACTTCCCACTTCAGTGTCAAAAAGAATGCATGATAAATCTGGGTCTCCCTCTCCCAGCTAGATCTCCATTTAGGCCAGGAGATGTATCCAGAAAAAGACAGCATAGTAAATAAGAAATAAATAGGCTTTGCATTTTAGCTGTAGCGGGGGGTGAGGGTACCAATCATGATAGCTATCTCTTATGCCAACACTAGGCTAAGGACTCTGCATACACCCAGCCTTCATCTCCACAGAATAAATGCTCTGGCACAGGCCCTACAGTCTCCTTCATTTTACTGATGAGGAAAGCGAGGTGCAGACCTGCTGTGTCACAGTTGCATAGAATGTTTGAACCCATGTCTAAGTCTTACAGTGTTCCTAAAGCACTGAGCCCCTCTATCCTGGGGATGAGTTTATCTTCTGCTTCTCTTTTGTCACCAGCCTTCTCATCTTTCTTGGCTCTTCAGGCTCCCGTGTATTCTGACTGCAGCCCATCTTTGGTATCCATTGGCAACCTCAGCAAGGACACTCCCCAGCCTGAGATGCCCAAGAGTAATATGAGCCTTTGTCTAGACACAGGACAGGCGTTCATACGGAGGACCTAACAAAACACTAGATGGATCCTCTACTTGGAAACCTTTCTGTTCTCCAAGGAGAAGGTGGTGCAGCTCTGAGGGGTCCCATCCATCAGTTTAACAGCAACAAGCTACTAATAGCCACCAGCTGTGTGATCAAGCCTCCCGTTTACAAACGTGAACATGGAAGGAGAATGAGTGCTGAGGGGCTCACCTGGGGTCCCATACAGCACAGCAGGGGTTCAGACCCACAGACTTTGGATTTCTAGCCTGTTGTGTAGTCTGCCAGTCCACCTGCATTCCTGCAGGAATGGAGGGCTCTATCTTTAGGGTGAATGTGAATATATTTCTCTTGCTTTCGATTCAGCATGCTGAGCCCATAGTGGGGATGGCTTCAACTGTGTGTGGCCTCCGCAGCTCATAGGGAACCCCCATGTGAAGGGGACAAGCTCTGGAAGCTGCCTTTAGTTTGAGGGGTCTCCTCTTCCTCCACTTACCTTGCAGAACATCCCCTGAGCCACCAGTTTCCTCAGGAGAGGGAGCGCCCGCAGGGTTGGATTCAAGCTCCACACACTCAT
Organism: Cuniculus paca; assembly: GCA_004365215.1. NCBI lineage: Eukaryota > Metazoa > Chordata > Mammalia > Rodentia > Cuniculidae > Cuniculus > Cuniculus paca. Next base: position 9,463 of record RJWT010040870.1, read on the forward strand.
CTCACAGATAGGCCTGCTTCCTGAAATTCTGCGCTGCACAAATGGGAACTGTGCCCACTTACTTGAGGCCAGTGCTTTGACATTTCAAAACCCAACTCCTCTTCAGTATGACTAAACCAAGATATATATATGTGACAGTGAACCGAGTGCCATATCTTTGGAAAGCCCACACTTCTGAGAAAATGGCAAATAGGCCTCCTTTCTCCTTTAACAGAGAATGCAGACAGCCAGGGAACATCACGAATTCTGAGTTTTGTTTGCTTTCCCACAAGGTAAGTGGGGGTGGCCACAGGCTTGAGTTCACATCTTGGCCCAAGTCAGTATTTCTCCTCTGTAGAGTACATGCAGAACTTTCCAGAACTTTTGCAATGGCAGGTGCTCGCCAGGAGTGAGGCTTGCTGGTCTTTTAGAAATGGTTTCCGCATGGATGCTGAAGTTCGGCTGAGTAGGAAGAGCACCCAAAAGCATGAAACTGAGAGTATAAAGAAGTCCAGGAACCCCTCTTGAGCTTGGCTCCATGGGTTGATTTTCTTACTTCTTGTTATTAAGAGGAAGCTCTAAAACCCGATGCAGTCATTGATTGTGGATTCCGATTTACTCTTAATATTTGTGTTAATATCTGAATATGGTTTTATGGAATTAGTCTTAGACATACTTAATTCAAAAACACCCACTTCTCTTTTTTTTCTGTCTTATGTGAAGTAATAGGACCGTTTGAATAAACTTAGTTTCAGAAGGCCAAGAATTATTGGCATAGCAGATGCCTCAATAGATTCTCGTCTTATGGGCCATAAAATTGTCAGAAGCACAAAAATACTAAAGCACAATATTAACATGATCATAAATAAACATTCACAGATGATTATGATAAAAAAACAGAATGCTTTAGAGTAACTTTTGTGGTTATAAAAAGAGCATCATAAAATCATAAATCCGGCAATACGCTTGAGAGGCCGTATGAAATCCTAAGGCTCAGAGTCAGAAGTCCCTGGTAATAGAAATATGTCTGCAATTTGTATTTTAAAAACATTATTACAAATCAAAGTATCATAAACACAATAAATTTGAGAAACTGCCTTTCATATAAGGCTTAGAATCAAACTTCCACTTGATAAAGAATTACTTTTTCTATAGTCTGCATTTTCAATACCTATTATGCTGAATGTGACAAACATTTATGCAACTTTAGAGATAAGTTATTCACAGAAGTTACATAATAACATCATTCCAAATGTTTCAAATGGTCTTACTTTTAATCATTTGGTTAATATAATTCATGAAGGAATTATTTTTATTTTAATTCCTTTCAGAGCTGTACATATGTTTTAAGAGCTGCCTACAATTTCAGCTCTAACGGCTGTCCTCTGATCTATTTCCTCCTACTTAGATCTTTTTAAATTGATGCATCTGTCTGCCTTCTAGAAGATCTATACCTTTATATTTAAGGTACAGTAAGATCAAAGAGAATGCTGAGTAGCCAATTTTGAGACATTTGCTTGCTTAAAATAATTTTGGATGTAACCTTCCCATATATGAAATAAAATCGAATACATGCACCATACTATAATTACTCCTATTTTACGAAAGAGAAAACTAAAGCCTTAAGGGGTTAAGTGAGTTGTCTGAAATCACTCAACACTGGTATAACCCCAAAACTAATGTTCTTCACTGCTCTCACTCACTCACTGATCCACACATGCTTGAAAAAATTCCAGAGCACCATTAAAAGGAACATATTGTATTTCTCTCTACCAGTGGAGACTTGTACTGTCTATTACTATGATCAATTTAATCGACTCAATCATTCTTCTAGTAGTTTATGCTTTCGTCTATTCATTCATTCAACACATAGCTTATGCCCACCATGTAGAGGCTGGATTGTTCTGGGTGCTGTGGATGTATCAGTGAATGAGGCAGACCTGGTGTCTGTTCTCCTAGAGTAGAGACACATATTGTCCAGGTAATTACATGAATAATTACTGACTGTTGTCAGGGATTTCAAGGAGAACAATTATGTACAGGACACATAATTTATAGGATTATTTACAATGGTCACCCAAGGAGTCAAATACAAAGAAAGTGCAGGAAATCTGTCCACAATACTAAAGACCTAGAAAATCCAGCCAAGGGCCTGGATCTCATGGCAATAACCTGCATGAGTCCAGCTGAAGACCTAGAGCCCACAACAATGACTCATGCAAGTGTATCTCACGAATCTGCGCTGGGAAGGCCCAAAGGTCAGATGTGGAAGCTGGAAAGTCTGTGTCAATGGGGTGAAGGATCTGTGCAAGTGGGTTGAGGGTACTGTACTGGAGCTAAGAAGCAACACTCAAAATAAGGACCAGGGATCCCCCGAAAATACCACAGCCATCCTCAGTGACAGTGAGGTCCCGAGCTGCTCCCATGATGAGAACAGCTGAGTTCATATCAGGAAGCCAGAGTGACAGCTTCTCCAGGAGACTGAACAGCACACATCTTCCCCTCTGGAGCCAGGAAGGGATGATCAAAGTAAAGGCCAAAGCTCCCCCAAAGTGAACCGCAGCCATTCTCAGCAACAAGTCCCAAGCTCCTCCGATGATAACAGCGGAGTTTATATCGGGGGAGCCAGCATGACAAGCTCCTCCAGGAGAACCAACAGCTCCAAACAACAACAGCACTTAGGAGAGAACCCACACACTGCTGCTTCCTTTCCAGGTCTCCTTTTTATGCTAGCAACGTTCCTCAGGTGGCCCTTCCACACTCAGCACCATGCTGATTCAGTTCAGCCAGTGCTTAAATTGACCACCAGGTGCTAATCCACAACACTGACATACACATTTGGATGCACAATTCCAGGAAGAAGTCTAGGGAGCTATGAGTGTGTGTTAGTGAGAGAGTAGTCCAGAACTCCTGAGGAAGGGATCTAGCAGCTCTAGGAGACGACCTTCTAGCAAAGTGGGAATACAGCCTGGTTCTTGACTG
>RJWT010040871.1:0-12429 GCA_004365215.1 Cuniculus paca
AGAGGGAAAAAAAATTATGGCAACATTTTTTTTTTGCGGCACTGGGAATTGAACTCACAACCTCGCACTTGCCAGGAAGGCGCTTAGGCTGCTGAGCTAAATCCCCAGCCCTTATGGCAATATTTATTAAAGAGTTTACTTGGACCAGACATTATGCTGATATTTCTCGCATTGTAATGAGATTGGGATCAACCCAGGTCCTCGAGCACACAGGGCAAGAGCTCCCACTCGAGCTGAACTCGCAGGGGCAGCAGTCACACTTAGCCTAATGCTCTTGGCTGCCACTCTCACCTGGGTCCCCTCTGCCCTCAAACTTGGAAGCTAACGTTGTATACCAATCTGCCTCCGGAGCTATAGAAAACATGCCATTTATAAATCCTAATGTCTAACCATGATGAAAATTGAGCCCTTAAACACTTAACGGTTACATGAATTTTACATATGTAAATAGATCAAATATCAGTAGACAATTATTTTTGCAGCGCTGGGACTGAACCCAGGGCTTTACAAATGCTAGGTGAGTGCTCTCCAATGGGGCTAAATTCTCAGTCTTTATACTGAATTATCTTATGATCAAAGACTAAAGTAAGTCAGTAAGGTAATCACATCATTTGGTTTTTAAGAAGTTCTCTATCCCTCTTTTCCTAATTTATATAAATGTTACCTGAAACACATGTTGAATAACTGTAGTAATCTCCATCTCTGTCTGTAGGCTTTGCTGCATGGTCTTTATCTTGTCTGAATTTTCCATATTGTCCAACTCCTCTTTTCGTTTCTTCTTCTCAGTTTGTATTTCTAAAAGTTTACTTTCTGAAGCATGTTTTAATTCTATTAGTTTAAAATAAAAACAATACATTATATATGAGAACTATATAAACAAAGATCTTGAAAAAGTAAGCAGCAGAATAGTTTCTGGTTATTTCAGACAGCAGAGAAATGTTGAGTTAACAGCAGCTAGGTTGTACAATCTATTTTGATCCGAAAATGACTCCCTTGGTACAAAGAACAATAATTTCTTTTGGCAGTACAGGTCAAATCCAGGAGTGCCCTACCACTTAACTACATGCCTAAGCCTTCATTTCACGTCATGTTCTGCAGTACTGGGGACTTCACCTTGGGCTACGTTGTCAGCCCTTTTGTATTTTGAGACAGGTCTTCCCAAATTGCCTAGGGTGGATGTGAACTAGTGATCCTTCTGCTTCAGCTTCCCAGAGGGCTGGGATTATAGGTGTGTGCCACTGCACCTGGCTCCAGCTTAATTTGTTCATTTTGAGACAGGGTCTTGCTACAATGCCCAGATTGGCCTTGAACTTTATTCTGCCTCAGCCTCCCAAGTAGATGGGACTAAAGGCATGTGCCACTGCTCCCAGTTATATTTTAGTGCTCTCAGTGAAACGATCAGGACATTTACATGTGATCATGACAGCTGTCTACAACTGCTTGAAGTGGCATCATGTAAAACAGAACTTGCTCTAAGTTTCCAGAATAGTAGGAAATATACATAAACAGAAGCCACCCCCCTTTGTTTATAAATATGACAGCTAACCAAGATTTTAATAAAAAGTCAGATTGCCTTCTAGGTGACAAATATCTTCAACTATTTTTTTAATTTTAAAGAGAATAAAAAAACCAATAAAAACAATACAAAATTTCCAAACGATAGGAAATTAACAATGGTTATTATATTGCATATTGTTCTCTTCAAAAGTTGCTCAGATTACCAGATATAAGCATGCAGAATTGATCAAATATAAGCACTGTTCCTTTCAATGAACTATTAGTACAATTATCTTAGCTATCTTGTGGGTGTTTACATCTATATATAATTTTTCTCTTCCTTTTCTCCATTCCACTATCCCAGTTGTTCTTTCCTTTTCAGTAGTTTCATTCCCTTTCAGAATATGTATTATACCTTTTGGATCTTATTTACTATTTCAGTTTCTTACATTAGGGAGACAATATGTTTGCACATATGGGTCAGATTTATTTCACCTATGAGTATGATCTTTAGTTGCATCATTTACCTATAAAAGCCTCAAGTTTATCTTTCCTTATAGCTGAGTAGTATTCCATTATATAAAAATACCGTATCTTCTTTATCCCTTTCTTAGTTGATGGACATTTGAGTGGTTTCAAAGATCTATTAAAACTGTGCTGCTATAAACATGCACATATATTGCTATGGTATGATGCTTTCAGTTCGGGGAAAACTCAGAAGGGGAATAGCTGGGTCAAATGGGACCTCCAATTCTAGTGTTTTGAGGAATCTCCACATTGATTGCACCAGTCTACACTCCTATCAACAGTGGAGAAGGATTCCTTTTTCCCCAGAGCCCTGCCAGCATTTATTATTTGATGATTTTTGGGGGATAGCCATTCTTTCTGGGGTGAGATGGAATCTCAGTGCTGTTTTAACTTGCATTTCTCGAATAACCAATGATGTTGAACATTTTTCCATATATTTATCATTTGTATTTCTTCATCTGAGAATTATATACTCATCCTCAGATGCCCATTTTTGGAGTGGGTCTTTGAATTTGGGGGGGGCCTCATTTTTTTTTTAATTCTTTATATGTTCTACATAGAAGGTCTTTGTCTGAGGGACAGTTGGCTAAACTTTTTTCCCAATATGTGAGCTTTCTTCTCACTCTGTTGATTTGTTTTGCTGTGAAAACACTTTAATAAGATGAGATCCCAGCTGTCGATTCTTTGAAGTACTTTCTGTGGTTTGTTTTTGTTCATGAACTCTTTGCCTACCCCTATGTCTTCAAGATTTCTGCCTGTTTTCTCTTCCAGTAGATTTAGTGTTTCTGTTTTAATATTTAAGATCTTTGATTCACTTTGACTTTAGTGCATGGTAATAGACATGGGTCTAGCTTTAATCTTCAGCATGAGGCAAGCCAGTTTTTCCAGCACCACTTATTAAAGAGGTTGTCTTACTTCCAGTGAACATGTTTGGCCCCTTTGTCAAAGATAAGGTGATTGAGTCTCTGCAGTTGGGTCTGCATTTTTCCTGTTCCATTGATCCTTGAGTCTGTTTGCCAATACCGTGCTAATTTCATCACAGTAGCTTTGTGATGAAACTATACTTAGCTGGAAACTATACTTAGTTTCAAGTCAGGGATTGTGATGCCTCCTGCCTTGCCTTTGTTGCCCAGAATTGTCTTTGTTATTCTAGGTCTCTCTGGGTTCCAGATGAATTTTAGGGTTGTTTTCTCTAATTCTGTAAGATATGCTATTAGAATTTTGATTGGGATTGTATTGAATCTTTATGAGAGTTTTGGAAGTATGGCCATTTTCACTATACTGGTTCTTTCTACCCAAGAGCACAGGATATATCTCCATTTTCTCATATCCTCTTCAATCTTCTTTTTCAGAGTACTGTAGTTTTCAATATAGAGGTCTTTTACATTCTTTGTTACATTGATTCCTAAATATTTCATTTTTTTGGATACTATTGTGAAAGGCATATTTCCCTGATTTCTCTCAGTGAGTTTGTTATTCGTGTACAGGAAGACTACTGATTTTTGAGTGCTGACTTTGTAACCAGCTACATTACTGAATTTGTCTATTAAATCTAGTAGTCTTTTGGTGGAGTTTTTGGCGTCTTCTAAGTAGAGTACCATGTCATCTGCAAATAATGATAGTTTAACTTACTTTCCTATCTTTATTCCTTTTATTTCTTTCTCTTGTCTAATTGCCCCAGCTACAGTTTCCAGGACTACACTGAATAAGGGAGATAGTGGACATCCTTGTCTTGTTCCTGACTTTAGAGAAAGCTTTCAGTTTTTGTCCATTTAGTATGATGTGGGCTATTGGTCTGTCATAGATGGCTTTTACCAGATTGTGGTAAAGACCATCTATTCCAATCTTTGTAGAATTTTTTTTATCACGAATGAGTGTTGGACTTTATGAAAGGCTCTTTCTGCATCTATTGAGATGAGCATGTGGTGTTTGTCCTCGGTTCTGTTAACATGGTCTATTACACTTGATTTGTGTATGTTGAACCATCCCTGTATTCCTGGGATGAATCCTACTTGTTCATGGTGTACAATTTCCATGGTGATTTGCTGCATTCTGTTTGCTAGCGTTTTATTGAGAATTTTTGCATCTATGTTCATTAGGGAGATCGGCCTAGAGTTCTCCTTTTTCATTGGGTCTGTCTCTGGTTTTGGTATCAGGGTAACAGTTGCCTCCAGGAATGAGTTAGGGGGCACTGCTTCCCTTTTAATTTCATTAAAGAGTTTGAGGAGTATTGGTGCTAAATCTTCTCTTAAGTTTCTTGTAGAATTCAGCTGTCAATCCATCAGGACATGGGCTTTTCTTTGTTAGTAAGTTTTTAATGATGTTTTCAATTTCATTAACTGATATTGAGTTATTCAAAATTTTTGTATCTTGATACAGTTTTGGTAATTCATATACTTCTAGGAATCTATACATTTCTTCTGTTTTCCATCCTGTGAGAGTAAAGACTTTTGGAGTAGGTATTGATGATCTTCTGAATTTCCCCAAGACCCGTAGTGATTTCACCCTTTTCATCCCTTACTGCATAAAAAGAAAACTTCAGGCAAAGACTGTGTGCTGTGGATTCTCCTGGAGAAACTTGTCATGTGGGTTTTCCTGATATGAACTCAGCTGCTATCATCATTGGATGAGCTGGGGTCCTTGCTGTCACCGAGGATGGCTGTGGTTCTTTTCTGGACAGCTCTGGTCTTTACCTTGAGTGTCACTTCCTGTCTCCAGTTCAGATCCCTCAGCCTGGTGGCACAGATCCTTCATCACACTGGCACACTTTCTAGCTTCCACCACTGACTTTTGGCCCTTCCCAGTGCAGATTCGTGAAAGAAACTTCCATGAGACATTGTTGTGAGCTCTATGCTTCTAGGTGGACTTGTGGGGGCATTGTCATGGACTCTAGGTCTTCAGCTGGACTTGTGCACACATTGTTGTGTGATCCAGGCCCTTAGTTGGATTCTTTGGGTCTCTAGTGTGTAGAAAGACTGCTTACACTCTTCTGCATTTGACTCTTTGGGTGAATATTACAATTTATTTCCTAGTAAACCCTGACTACAACATCAACCATAAAAGAAAAAGTGCTCTACATACGTAATCTCTTCTTTCTGACATCAAGTAGTTTTTCTTCTAATTCCCAAGATTCCTGTTATTAAAATAAAAATTTTAAAAAATGAGATAAAATAAAAACATTAAAGTGTATTACTTAAGTCACCGAGTTTCATCTATTACTTTGTTTCTAAAGCTCCAATTTTCAATTCCTCTATTTCCCAACAACAAAAAGTTAAAATTTTAAACAGGATTGACGTGTTTTGAAATTTTTAGTTTTTTTTTCTTTTCCTCCTTGAAATAAAGGAGGAAAATAAATAAATAAATAAATAAATGAATGAATGGATTTGGGGGGAAAAATAAATAAATTTTAAACAGATAATCTATAACATTAGTGGAAGTTAAGGGTTTTGGGAAAAAAAGGAGGGAACTTTAAAGAGAGTGAATTCCAGCCATGCTAGTTCCTTTGGGCACTCTTACTTAATCATAACTAACACCATGACAGAAAGAAGTTGTCACAGAAATTCTAAGAATGCAGTGTTAGTCCAATGTGCAAGTTTACCTGCTGTAATTTCATTACTGATTTATTTAGCTTCAATATTTCTTTCATGGTATTCATTAGCACACTGAAAAGGGAATAAAATATGATTAACCTTAAATAATAAATCTACCTCATGAAGAAGAAATCAATTAGCATGTTTACTTTTATTAAATTCCTGTGCTCTAAAACCACCATCATCCTTTGGGTCATGTGTTAATCCCCTCCTCGATCAATAAATGCTGAGGTTCTGGCAGCTTCATGGCTTTTTTCTTTAGGTACTGGAGATCAAACTCATGACCTCATACTTGCCAGGTAGATGCTTGTGCCGTTGAGCTAAACCCCCAGCCCAACCTCAAGGTTTTTTGTTCCTCATGAAAAATTGGTCATCCCAGATTTCCACTGTAATGCCAAAAAAAAAAAAAATCCTTTGTGCTCTTTAATAGAAAGTCATTATTTAACAAGATCTGAAAAAGTGTGATGTACGTTAAACTTTTGTTAAAATTAGAGGTATATTTTTCTAGAAAAACTTTTGGTCACAGACGAAAAGGAATATTGAATTAAAGAATATTGGACTATTTCTAAAAACTTCATATCTTGGAAGACAAAAGCCTAATAACTTGCTCATAAATTGTTTTTTAAAAACATTTTGTGGAGCTGGGCATGGTGGCCCACGCCTGTAATCCCAGCACTCAGGAGGCTAAGGCAGGAGGATCACTTCAAGTTCAAGACCAGCCTGGGCTACAAAGTGAGTTTAAGGTCAGCCCAAACTGCATAGAAAGACCCTGTCTCAAAAAGACAAAAAAAACAAAACAAAACAAAAAACAACAAAAAAGATTTTGTGAGCCAGATGTGGTGGTGCATGCCTGTAAACCTAGTACTAGGAGGCTGAGGCAGGAGGATCACCTTGAGTTCAAGATCAGCCTGGAGTACAAAGTGAGACCCGGTCTCAAAAAAACAAACAAAAATAGATTTTGTTTTTGGAGTAGTTTTCAACTCACTGCAAAATGTAGGGGGAGGTACTGAGATTTCTCACATGCTTTCAGCCCTCATTTGTGCATAGCCTTCCACTGTCACCATTCTCCACCAGAGTAGCATATTTGTTACAATTACAGAACATACACTGACACTTTGTGTCATTCAGAGGTCACTGGGTTTTGACAAACACATCCATCATCATAGAATCACACACAATAGTTTCAATGTGTCCCCAAAAGTTTATGTGCTAGAAACTTCATCCCAAATCCTCTTAACAGCATTGAGGTGTGCCTTTTGAGAGTCCAACACCCATTCATGATAAAAACCCTACAGAAAGTTGGAACAGATGGTCTTTATCTCAATCTGATAGAAGCTATCTATGACAAACCAACAACCAACATATTAAATGGTCAAAAACTGAAAGCTTTCAACCTAAAATCAGGAACAAGACAAGTATCTCTACTATCACCATTCTTATTCAATATAGTTGTTTAAATATTAGCCAGAGCAATTAGACAAGAGAAAGAAATAAAAGGAATAAACATAGGAATGGAAGAAGTTAAATTATTGTTTGCAGATGACATGATACTCTACATAGAAGACCCCAAAACTCCATCAAAGAACTTCTAGATTTAATAACCAAATTTAGTAGCATAGCAGGATATGAAGTCAACACTCAAAAATCAATAGCATTCCTGTACACAAATAACAAACTCATTAAGACAGAAATTAGGGAAAAACACCTTTTTCAATTGCATTCAAAAAAATGAAATACCTAGGAATCACTCTAACAATGAAGTAAAAGACTTTTACATTGAAAACTACAGTACCCTGAAAAAGGAGATAGAAGAGGATATCAGAAAAATGGAAGGATATGCCTTATTCTTGGGTGGGAAGAACCAAAATAGTGAAAATGGCCATACTTCCAAAATTGTCATACAGAATTAAGGCAATCTCTATCAAAATATCAATAGCATATCCCACAGCAGTAAAGAAAACAATCCTAAAATCCATATGGAACCAGAAGAGATCCAGAACAGCAAAAGCAATTCTAGGCTACAAAGGCAAATCAAGGGGCATCACTTGAAATTACACTACAAAGCTACTGTGGTAAAACCAGCATGGTACTAACAAATAAAACAGTGCAATAGGGCAACAAATAAAATAGTGCAGAAACAACTCCAAACACACTCAGCCACTTTATCTTTGACAAAGGAACCAAACACCACTGGAAGAAAGATAGCTTCTCTAATAAATGGTGTCAGAAAAGTTGGTTTTTCACATGCTGAAGATTAAAACTAGACTCGCATCTTTCACAATGCACTAAACTAAAATAGAAATGGATCTAAGATCTAAATGTTGAAACAGAAACACTAAATCTGGCCGGGTGTGGTGGCTCACGCCTGTAATCCCAGCACTCGGGAGGCTGAGACAGGAGGACTGTTGTGAGTTCGAGACCAGCCTGGGCTACAAAGTGAGCTCAAGGCCAGCCTGAACAGCATAGTGAGACCCTGTCTCAAAAACACCAGGGCTGGGGATCTAGCTCAGTGGTCTAAGCGCCTGCCCGGCAAGCACAAGGTCGTGAGTTCAATCCCTGGTGCCGCAAAAAAAAAAAAAAAAAGAAACACTAAATCTGCTGGAAGATAGAATAGGTAGAACTTTTTTTTTTTTCCTGTGGCACCGGGGATTGAACTCATGACCTCAGGCTTGCCAGGCAGGCACTTAAGACCACTGAGCTAGATCCCCAGCCCTAGGTAGAACTCTTGAAGACACTGGTATAGGCAAAGACTTTATAGATGAAACCCTAATCACACAGGAACTATCACAAAAAATCAGCAATTGGGATCTCATCTTACTAAAAGAAACATCAAGTTTGGGAAAGTAGACTGGTATAACAACTGTGCAAATCAGTGTGGAGATTCCTCAAAAACTAAAAGTAGAGGTTCCATTTAACCCAGTTATTTTCCTTCTTGGTATCTTTCCAAAAGAATTAAAGCCATCATACCACAGTGATATATGCATACCCATGTTTATAGCAGCACAGTTTCTAATAGCCAAATCTTGGAAACAGCCCAAATTCCCACTGACTGATGAATGGATAAAAAGATGTGGGCTTTTTATATAATGGAGTACTACTCTGCCACAAAGAAGGAAGAGCTTGAGACACTTCTAGCTAAATTGATGCACCTTCAGACCATACTCTTAAGTGACATAAATCGGATACACATGTTCAAATATTGCATGGTTTCTCTGATGTGAGAAACAAAAAAAACCTTGTATATAATGAGCAAAATGGCCAGGTGTGGTGGTATACACCTATAATCCCAGCACTCAGGGAGGCTGAGGCAAGAGGATTACTGTGAGTTCAAGGCCAGCCTGGGCTACAAAGTGAGTTCAAGGCCAGCCTGAACTGCATAGTGAAACCCTGTCTCTAAAAGACAAAAAAAAAAAAAAAGTATGAGTATGACCAAAATGTATAATGGGTATTATGGATATCAGGAAATGGGAAGAAAATGTTCAAATGAGAAGGAAGATAAGGGAGGAGATAGGAGCAAAGGAAGGAAGGGACAAGAAAACAAAAGCACAGGATAAAAACAGAAGCAAAGCTTTTGTAAATAAGGAGGGGAAGAGGGATTGAGGGCAGGGGGATGGGAAAAAAAGAAGCAAGATATATCATTTATAAGTATAAACTCCCTATGATAAATGTTATCATTATGTATATCTTAATGTACCATTGGGGTATGGTGGCGCACACCTGTAATTTCAGCACTTGAAAGGCTGAAGCAGGAGGATCACTGCAAGTTTGAGGCTAGTCCGGGCTTCACAGCAAGTTCAAGGCCAGCCTGGACTACATAGCAAAACCCTGTCTCAAACAACCAAAAAAAAAAGTACCAAAAAATAAATGGTGACAGAAAAGAAAGTTCAATTTTTTTTTTTTTACTCTTCAGATAAAGGTGGTTGGCAGTGATAATCATTTCTAAAAAAATCATAAAATGAAAGTAGTACATAGACATCTCTTTCCATTCCATCTTTTACAAATTCAAAGGAAAAAGTGTACCTGTCTTCGGTGTTAATTTTTTCCAGGTGGTTTTTAAGTGCAGCTGAAAGTTGCATCCTGTAAGGAAAAGGCTCACATTATGAAACACAGATAACATATTATACATTAAAAGTCTTTCCTAAATACAAGTTAAAGACTGATTTCCCTTAAGATACATAAAATGTAGATCGGTTTAAACAAAAAAACATTATATGGGTTGTGCAATGAGACTGAGAAAGAAATCATGGAACCCGAACCCCAAGACGGACGAGGTTGCAGCACATGGCTGGGCATGGCCTGCCCAAAGCTTTGCAGACCTGATCGCACTCTTAGCTTGAAGCAGTCTTCACATGCAGGGCTGGGACAACACTGAGAACTACAGAGACCAGTGTGGCCAAGAAAGAGGAGTCAGGGAACACAATGCCATGTGGACTGGAAACGAAGACATGCTGCTGTTGCTTACTATCCACCTCAAGGAGCTAAGAAATAGGTAACCATAAAAAGTAAATGAGGCTTGCCAGGCGTGGTGGCTCGCGCCTGTAATCCCAGCACTCGGGAGGCTGAGATAGGAGGCTGAGACAGGAGGATCGATCGTTGTGAGTTCGAGACCAGCCTGCGCTACAAAAGTGAGCTCAAGGCCAGCCTGAACAGCACAGCGAGACCCTGTCTCAAAAAGACAAGGGCCAGGGATCTAGCTCACTGGCCTAAGTGCCTGCCTGGCAAGTGCGAGGTCATGAGTTCAGTCCCTGGTGCCACAAAAAGAAAAGTTAATGAGGCTTGGAATATAGCTTAGTGGCAGAGTACTGCTCCAAGTACCACAAAGAATAAATGAAAAGGCAACAAAGAAATGGCAGAGTTATCTCTTCCTTTCTTTATGATTAAAAAAAACCTTCACTTTTTAATTAAATCTACAAAGAAACTGATTCAGGAATGCCAGAAACGGAAAGAACACTATAATAAAAAAGACATTTAATTGAGATTATTCAATCAAATTCAAAGTCTATAACCTACCATGTTTATCTTAATATACTCTTGGGACATAAGGATGGGGACATAGTACAAGAAATGTTATCACTAGGTGATTCTGTCCTTGTGCAAATGTCAGAGTGGACATAAGGTAAGATGGCTATGTCACTGCATGACGTAATACTAGGGCACTTTTTCTATGTAGTTTGTGGTCACAGTACATCACTGTAGCTCTGCACCAGCACAGACCAGGATAGAGTTCTTATATTCAAATATTTGTTGAATGAATTTAAAAATATAAATGTAAGACCAGTAACTGAAGCTATATTTAATCTGGGTACTTCAGCATATACAGGTGGTCCCAGCTACTTGGGACGCTGAGGCAAGAGAATCCCTACAACTCAGGAGTTTGAGACCAGCCTGAGAAACATAGGAGTCTCCATCTCAGGGAGAAAAAAAAAAGTCAATAATATTTTAAAAAATAAAAATTAAGACTGATGACAATTCTTCTTCTGGATTATTAGTATAATAAACCAATCTGTGTAATCCTTTCAATGAACAAATTAGATTTATTCATACACTTCTATTGTCTCAAAAGTTCTGTTACTAACACTACCCTATGTAACTTCTTCCAAGGAAGACACTAATGAATAATGTAAATTTTCTCTCAAGGTTCAATTTTTTTTTTTTTCCCAGACAGGGTCTCACTACAGTTCAAGCTGGCCTTCCACTTGTGATTGTCCTGCCTCAGCCTTGTGAGTACTAGTGTTACAGGTGTGCAGCACCATGCTTGCCTCAGGAATTCAATTTTCTGTGACTATTATCTAATAATCATTTCACTTGACTAATTCATTTACTCCAGTTAAAAAAAGCTCTCTACCTTACCCTCATATGCTTTTCACAGTAAGTTCACATGTTTATACCCAAAATGTAATAGTTACCTGCTCAATGCAAGACTTTTCATTTCAAATGCAATTTTCACCTCTTCAATTTCATTTTCCAGGTCTTTAACTTTACTATTAAAGAAATATAAAAGAATTTCAGAAACATCAGAAAAAGTCACTATTGAAATAAATGTATGAAAAAACCCTTAAGAGTAAAATATCTCTATTTGAAGAGAAGTATTGTACAGATTCACCATATGAACACATAGTTATAGTTTTGGTAAACTGATGTTTTTTAGGCATACTGGAGAATAAATCCCAGGGTCTTCATACTGACCCACATCCCCAGTCTTCTTTTGTTTTTGAGACAGGTAAGTTGCTAAAATGCCTAAACTGGATTCAAACTTGGCAATCCTCCTGCCTCAGCCTCTCACAGTGCTGGGATTATAGGCAAAACTGATGCTTTCTTCTTTTTAAAATAGTTTTAACATTTTCATTACATTGTTATTACATCATAGTGGTGAAGCTTTCTGAGCTTTTCCCAGTATCTTCAAAAAGGATGCCATAGAATATAATATGCTCACTCATCTATATGAAAGTCTCCATTCCAATCAACAACTTTCCAATATGTGCATGAAAATTATTTAGAAAAATAAAGGGAAGGAAAAAAGGTAGCCAATGTTGTAATAGGGATAACATGATTAAATCTTAGTAAAAGCCACAAATAAAATTTTAAAATATCACATACGCTTCCATTTGTTTTTCTTGTATGATTTGTTCTGGAGTTTTTTCTTCATCTACAAATAAATAATTTTTTGAAGTCAGTACATTTTAGAACACTGTTCAAGAGGAATATAAATGTACACCACAAATACAAGATAAAATTTTGTGAGTTTATATAATACAAGAGAAACGTGAATTAATTTTAATAGTTATTTAGCTCAGTAAGTCCCCATTATCCCAAT